>JASDQU010685809.1:62927-74139 GCA_032191745.1 Picea mariana | reverse complement strand
ACTTACAAATATTACTATGAATAGGCATATGCATAGAATGATGAGTCATTCTATTTTATTAAATTGTTTGGTAATTGTGATTGAATCTCTAGGTGCAAGCAATTCTAAGATCATTGCATAAGGTTTTGTACATATTGCAATTGAATTATGATGTACAGGAAATACTGACAATTTGTTGGTTGTATGCAAGATGAAGCATTACAGGAAAGATGCTATGTAGTTTGGTGCCTGTGGAAAATCACAAGGATGGTTTCATTCATAATATGGAAACAACCAAGATGAATTATGAAATAGAGTTTCATGTTTTGGGGAAAAAGTTGAATTCCCTTTTGAACTAAGTTTGAGTTCCTAAATGAATTATTTTATGTTCTCTCATGATAACTGCATGTGGGTGATGTAGATGAGATGATGTTGATAAAAGTTAGAATGTTGACTACAAAGAGTATCTCGGGGAAGATTCCAATTAGATACCTCTGAGGGCAGTTGGAACTCCTCGAGCCACAGTGCTCTAAGACTTCTGTTCTGGCCTGTTGCTGAAGCACAAGGAAAGGGAGGTGTAACAACCGATGGACTGTGTGATAGTGAAGATGCACACTCTTAGGGTGGGACAGGCATGTGGGAAAGATAGACCATTGGTTAGAATGTTGTTGGGGTTTGGTACCTTGGCCTATACCATGTTGATATGGAAGTCTTCTCAATCAAAAGATAAGTATCAATTCTCTATTCATTGTATGATGTGTATCTTGTAATTTGTATACAGGTTATAATGTTATTAGAATTGCTTGTATATATATTGCATGTATGTTATAATGTTGCTTCCGAATGAATAGGTGTACGAGCAGAGTGTTTACATTTGTGGAGTCATAACACTATTGAGAGTTTATCAATGGATGGAACATCGTGGATCTACAACCATTCAGTGCTCTCAATGAGATTTAATTGAAGCATGTAACAAGGAACAATAAGCTGGATGTTTTCCTGAAGCAACTCTATGGAATAGAGCAATTGAGTTTCAACTACAATATGGATACCAGATTTAGTGCTTAAAAGTAAAGATGGATAATGGGCTTCCAATAGCTAGAGCTTGGAGCTTTTGAAGAATTTTTTAATTATATATGTGTAAGTAAGTTGCACTGAGGACAGTGCAAAAATAAGGAGAGGGGATTGTAATACCCAAAGGACGAGCCCCAGTTGTATTTATGAATTGTAAACAAGTTTTGTAGGCTGGTGAGCCCAATGTTGATAAGTTGGTGGGCTTATGTGTTTATTAGGCCGGAGAGCCTAAGTGTTAAAGGCCAGGAGACTGATTTTGTATATGTAATTATGCATATCATTAATAAAATATAAACATCGTTGTGTGTAGATCGACCACAAAGAAGAGTTATGGGGGACTAAGCTCCACTAGGTAGGGTAAGGAAGGGGGGGATAAGTATTTGGGCCTAGCGGCTAAGCTAGAGGGCTTACCTCTAGAGGAATAATATTTTAATATTATTGAAGACTAAGGTGAAAATGATATGTTTTTGTTATCCTAAGTTTTTGGAAAGTGGGACGTAGGCTAAATGGAGTGCATGCAGCTCCAGGAAGACAAGTGTAGACCTGGGCTCATGTGGTTAAGAGCTGAAGCGTCAGCTGAGTTGGGGGTTCATGAGTCATTATGCCATCCTCTGCTTGAGTTCGTCTGCCATTCTTGCATCCTCCGTCTGAACTCGTTGACCAGGGAACGTCGACCTTTGGTTACCTACGCACGGTTGAGAAAACCGCTCATGGGAAGGAGGTTCGCTTTCCATTTTCCATCTGTCATCTAACCCGTTGGGGCCTTTGCGTCTGCCCTCTGCATAACCTCACACATCTGAGAAACCAATCGGAGAGGTAAAAGTCAACCTATGTGTTCTGTGAACCCAAGTTTATCCACACTACAAATCTGAGTTCATGCTTTAATCGTTTGGGGTTGTTGCCTTGTGTTCGCCTGAGTCGTGTTATGTCTTAGCATTAGGCTGTTGCCATTTTTGGTGTCCATAACTGTTCCTGTTGTTGTTGTCACCCATATTCTAGCCGAATGTTGTTGCAGTATTTCTTAGGAGTTGAATTAAATAAGCAGGCTTTCAGGCCTATGAGCAACTCTCCCAAGAGAGAGAGTTTGTTGGGAAGTGAGTTCTCCTGGAAGGGAGTCCCATAGCAGCTACAATACTCTGAGACTTCTGGTCCAGCCTGTTGTTGAAGCCCAAGGTAAGGGAGGTGTACTGGTCGATGGACTTGTAGTAGTAAAGGTGTACTCTCCTAGGGTGGAGCAGGCGTGTGGGGGATGAGGGTCTGTGAGTTGTGGGCGTAAGTGGCTCCTAGGATAAAAGATCCTTCCAGTTGCTTTGTGCAACTTCCTTGTTGTCCTTGCCAATCCTAGAATTCCCTTTCCTGGTGGAGTTTAATCCCATCTTGAGGGTGAACTACTGCCCAGACTGATGAGCAGCGTGGTCTAAGGCTGGGAGGTTCGTGGAAGGTCTGCACGCAGTTGGTGGATTTACTCTAGCTAAAAGATAAGTATCATTGTTGTGCTTAATTATGTATTTTATGCATGTTTTGTGATGCTTGAATGTTATAGTGTATTTTGTTGCATGTGGATTTACTATTTATCTTGTTTGAATCTGAACTGGTAGCAATAATTCTGGGTTATCGTGATTAAGTGTTTTAAATTCATTAAAATGCATATATATCATATAAGTGTATATTTCACATGGTAGCATTACCCGGTCTCTGAAGGGTCGGGGATGTTACAACAAATTTTGTAAGAATGTAAGAATGGACTACCTATTTTTAGTTGTTCTAGCTTGTCGATTAACGCTATGTTCCCAGGTAATTCTTCTACCAAAGTGTTTAGTAAAATTAAAATATCTCAAAGGCATAAAATTAAAATATCTCAAATGCCTTTGAGATCGGATTCCCAATGGAAAGTGTACCAATTTAGTGCATCCTTTGAAGTCGATATACTGGAGTGTGGAAATTTCTCACAAAATATGAGTTGGGATCAATAGATTTATGCACTCTCTAAATGCTAGACACTCAAGATGCAATAACTTAGAGAAGGACGCGGAAAATTTGGTTAAATTAATGCAGCCAGATACATCTAAATATCTTAAGTCTTTTAGATCCGAAAAATCAATTGGAAGCAATTGCAATGGGAATTGCCTTGTCCTAGGCTTTATAACATGCACAAAATATAATAATTTAATATTTAGGTAGGAATAGCCATGCTATGACTTCTCCCATTTGTTTATTTTCAAAATTAGATACCTTTCGTGTATAGTGAGTCAATATATATAATAAACAATAATATATATATAACATGATTATATTTTATAATATATTAAATAATATACAACATTTATTTTTGAATGATTTTATTTATGAGTATAATGGGATGTAATTTTATGTAGTTATAAAGGCATCAAACAAGTAGTTTATTGTTTAGTTGGTGATTGTGTCAATATCTTGACCCTATTAAAATTATTTGGCCTTAATCACCATCGTGTTATGATACACAATCTCCCTCCAATTCCCCCATGCCTAAGAGGTCAAGTAAGAGATGAAAATTCTAAAACGTGTTGTCAAATCACCAAGTAAGGTTAAAAGGTAGAATGCAAAAATCTAATATGATGTAGATGAAAGGTTGTGTCATGCATGCAAGCATGCGAATAAAAGATTTATCAATGAATAAATTATTTCTGATGAAGTATTTATTGCCATTTGTATGTGTGTGTTTTTTTAATAATATAAATTTATTATTATTGACTAAATTCATTGAAACTCTTTTTCCCAATTAGTTGCTATGTTTGATAAGCTCAATGATGATACAAAGAAAAAAATTCATGAAAAATGAATTGTTGGGATCAAAGTCTACCTCATAGACGTATGGACACAACTAAATGCATAAATATTACTTTACAACAAAAAGAAAGAACAAATGCTTCTAACAATGTAGGGGAAGAAGAGTTAGATGGGCATACCCATATATTAAACTTTGGGGAAACTAGTAATAACAATGAGTACACAGTTGAGTTCATTGTTTTTTATCATGCATCAATTTTCAAGACATTTTAACATTAGATGGTATTTATTTTTATTATCAATTGCATATTGATTTCCCATTGTTATTGATATGCCTAGCCTAATCAACAAATTTCCCCAACGAGATCTCTACATAGTTTGGTTGCTAAATATGCATCCACTAACTTAGATATCCAACAAGCATCAAGTTGCCAACCATGACCACACTCACCTAGATTTCAAGGGGTTTTGAGGGAAGTAAGTTTTGTTTCCATGCAACCTATTTCACAAAAACAATAACATATAAATTATTATATTCTACTAGGATGACAAGGTGAAAAATGGATATTCTATTTTTTGGGGATTTTCTTTTGCGATTTAATATTGATTATATAGATTTTAATTTTTTTTACTCTATACATTATTTCTTATTTATGGTGTAGGTGTTGTTTTTGGAACCATTACAATCATTGCAAACCCAAGAAGATGGTCAAAATCTTGAGAAAAACTTAATTTTTATTTCAGAAAGAAACCAAAATTACATTTTGTAGATACAAGGGAGCCTTGTATTGGAAAACTATTCAGTTAGAGCAAGTAAAAAAAATACAGCATCATAATAATATAAAACAAACATTAGAGCATGGGAAATCAAAGCAAGCCTTGTAGAGAAAACAGAGGGACTGAAAGATCCCCGTCACAAAACCACAAATGCAATCCCAATAAGCAAATCCAAAACCTTGTTGAGAGAAGGCAACAAACGAAACCATCGAAGAAGCCCCAGAAGTCAAACGGATCAGGTCATAGCGATATACATACTCACAGAGATAAGTGAGCAACAAAACCCCAAAATCCAGCACTGAAAAACTAAACACGACACCAAATCCTTGGCAACACAAAGATGAGGCTCTGAGTATACATCAAACCATGACGGAACTGACACCGGAAAGGAGCTAAACAATAGGAGGATTCAAAGGTTGTAGAGGAGAGATTCCTCCCCAAAGGAAAAACATTAGCAGCCATAACAATGATGGCCCGAACAACCTATACACTTACAAGAGAAAAACTGAGACAAAAGGAGAGGGAACGAGACACTAGGGATTGCCCCGATGACTCCCCCTAAACCCCACCGCCAACATAAAATTAAACAGAGTTATGAGCAACCAACCGATCATCCAAGAAAAGAGTCACACTTGAACGTAGCGGACAAAGAAGAAGAATAGGAAATGAATCCCAGGTAGAAGAGAAAGTCCATGCATGGTCGAGCCACACCACCAAGGGATTGACCTCAAGAAAGTCATCTCCCATCCACTACAAAAAGGAACCAGCAAAATGTTGGGCTAAAAGATGGCAACGACTATGGTTTCCCCTAGCTACAAAACCCCACAACTATAGATCCACCTGATATAAAATGAAGCTCTTCCCTTGACATGCCCAACTACAGACGAAAACGACACCAAGAGGCCCTTTGACGAGCTGCATAATGGCGACAACCTCGGGGTCCATACAAAACTTTCCCTTGTCATCGCAGAAGACTAGCCTCAGGGGCTTCGGCCCCCTGCCCCGAGCCTCCACTCATTACCATCCATGATACCCTTTTGTTACAATAACTACGATGTTAGTATATACAGAGAATGTTAGTGTCAAAAATATAGTTTCACCAAATTAAGTATTCCAAATAACATTACAGATATAAGCAAATCAATCAACATGCTTACCAGAGAAAACTCCTAGTCCTGGATAATTGTGCATGGTGCATGCATATATGAATACAATGTAAAAAACCTCTCCATTGGGACAAATCTTGATACATCATATACATGTATCCCTTCCCATAATTGCTTAAATTCATCAATCAGTGGTTGGAGGTAGATATCCATTATCTTCACTTTTCCTCTACCTAGGACTATAAGAGCCATCATAAGATGTTCATTCTTCATGGAACCATGGGGGGGTATTGTTATTTATCACTACCACTAGACAAACAAAATAGTTGGTGTTTTGGAGGGAATACGGTTTAACTCCATCCATGGCTATGCTCAATCGTAGGCTTCATACTTCATTCTTGAATTTATCGGGCCATGTATCTTCAATATGCTTCATGGCTATTGAATATGTTGGGATTTCCATAATTCCCGACTCACTTATATGTGAGGCATGCCACCCCTACAACACAGATAATTTTTTGTAAGGAAATAACCTTTGGAATTATAGGCATGTGCCTCAATATATATCTTATGAGGATGACCATGTGTCTTACCCTTGTTTTTTATTTATGGTACCTATCATGCCCACATTCTGGACATATCTCTTTGTCCTCATATTCATTTTTGTATAGAATACAATCATTTAGACGTGTGTGGGGTATGATATGTACTCAACACCCAACATTTTAAGAATTTTTTTACCCCTACAAAGCTATTGGGAAAAACATTATCAATTTGAAGTACCTTATCTTTGAGTAACCTGCAATTAGTGGGAAATATAAATGTGCATTGTCATTAAGCATGAATAAAATCAACCATTTTATTCCTTCATTGTGTGATAAGATTCCTTGAACAATTAGGGGAATTAATGGTTAGTTACCTCAAAAGTGTCGAGAAACATGCGTCTGACATACCATACATTTCTTTCAAGTTGTACAATAACATTATTTTCCCTATTTGGGTAGACCTTGACTTGGTCGACCAAAGAGAGGGGTGGCGGAAGCATATTTCAAGCTTTCGAAGAAGGTATCTACAACATCAATGTCATCCCCTAGTTCATTTCGTTGGAATGCATGTAGCAACATTCCCTCCATGGCTTGGGTATCTTGTAAGAAATCATCCATACCAATCTCTATATCATTGCCTTCCCCCCCCCCAACATGTGAATAATTAGTGTTAATGTAGAGGTTTTGAATTCGTGACTCGGGAAGTAGTGGGAATTGAATAGGTGGTTGATTCAACCATTCTCGATATGCTTCCTCTCCAAGCTCTGCCTGTTTAGAAACAAGCTCATAACTTGACGTCATAGTGGGGTGCAATGGTAGATGGTAGACTGGTCGCTCATTGTCAGAGTCCTGATTGTAAAAATATTGAATATTACATCGATAATATTAGTAACACATTGCATTTAATATGTTCAAACCTTATACCAAACGTTTATTAGAAGCATGGATTTGTTTTCCTAATAATAGGCATGCAACCAACCACTTTATAAAACAAATGTTGAATTAAACAATATTTTTCTTACTCCCCAAGGGGTGTCTACATAAAAGAGATCCAATTTACATTGTAATACTATTAACCCAAGCCAGTTTCTAGAAGATGGCATGTCATGATTGGTAGGGTAAAGTAACTATAAATTTTCATCAAACATCTTCTTGTAGTATCTTTCCCCTCATAAGAGCTTACAAAATTTTGGGAGTAGTAGAAGATCTTGTGCATCTGAAATTGATCTCGATTATTGATCTTGCAAAATTCAATGAACAATTATTCAATTTCACCTCATACATAACATAAATTCAATGAGATAAATGAATTATAAATAAAATCTAGACTTACATCAATCGACAGGAGACAACTTGAAGGACTTGCAATGATATGGAATCTGAAGAACTGACCATTTGATATTATAATTCGTTTTTTCCTGCATTTGATCCAAAACCATCATCTTGGGAAGCAAAGAACAATATAACTTCAAACATAATTTCGAATGACTTTTAAAAGTTAATGATGCACCTAATTATATTATGATGCCCCAATGTGTATCCATACAACAACCGCGACCGAAGAGTGGCCCCCGTTATAGCCTTCGCAAAGCAAAACCTATGAAAATTATAAATGCAAAGGTTCGCATTTGCATTTTTTTAATTAAATTGTTTATCGGTGCATTATTACTTACAAAATACATCGGTGCTAGCGTATCGACTAACAAAGTTACAAAACAATAATGTGTTCATTTATATGCGGTTGTTTACATTTGAATTTTGTTTGTCAATGCATTTTTCATATAAACCACATTGGTGCATTTATTAATGTATAGTGTGTAGAAATTTCAATACAAATTATGTATTGCCTGGATTCTCTTGATCTAACAATTATATGCCATTGTTAAATACAAAATCGCTTCTACAAATATTCTTGTGGAATTTAAAAAACGATCGCCAATTGCAATATCAAGAAGAAAGATCAAGCACACATAACACAGATGTTTTTGCTGGGAAAGAATAAAGCTAAAAACCCCACTATCATATATTATGTTTATATCATGGATCATGAAACAATCTAGTACAAAAATCTAATCCAAGAGCTCTCAGTACAATAACAATCGTCTCACACTGTCATACAAAAATTGAAGAATGCATGTGCCAATTTACTGCCTCTAGACAACCTGCCTCCTCTGTGCAATCCCTGCTAATGGAAAACCTGCAAATGAATTTGAATTCCTCTTGCCTAGGCTGGGCATTCTTAATGGGCACATCCACTGTGTGTGTGATTTCATGAGTGCACTCACACAAATCACAACTGATATTCAACCTGTCCCTTTCACCTATTATATCAACTGGGTCTCCACTGGCTCTGACATGCATGTAGTTAACAGTGGTAAATCTTCAGTTGCATGTGAGATCACTGATTGTGAATTAATTAATAATTAATTCACTGATATCTCACTAGTGTAATTTTAGTTACAACTAGTACAACTAAGCTTAACTCACTTAACTGAGTTAAACTACTTCACAACTCACATAACTACACATCCAACTCTGTTACAACTTCGACTCACTCAGTTATAACTAATTCGACTTGGATGTCCCACCAGTCAACCTTTGAACTCAAATTTCCTATAGCTAACTAATTTTCCAATTCAGTTAACTATTTCAAGTAATTATGAGATAATATATTAATATTTACTGTCCAATTTATGTAAGGGAAAAATAAATTAGAAACACGTTTCTTGTTGACTTTTCAACACTCCCTCTCAACAAGAAAGGGATTATCCTTCACCCCAATCATGTCTCTATGGTATTTTAATTTTCTCCTGGTGAGCGCTTCCGTCAGAATGTCTACATCCTGATCTTTCGTAGGAATGTACTGAAGCAACATGATCTTCCGTTGCACACAATATCTGAGATGATGATACTGGATATCTATATGCTTAGATCTATCATGAAACACATAATTAATCAATAGTTTAATGCAACTTTGATTATCACAATGAATCATTTTCGGATCTAAATGAGAACCAAACAAACCAACCAATATCTTTCTCATCCAGATAGCCTCACATGCAACTTGACTCACTGCCATGTATTCTGCTTCTGCTGAACTGAGTGCCACGTATATCTGTTTTCTGTTGTACCATGAAACAACTATAGATCCGATACTAAAGATCCCCCCTGATGTGATCTTTCTGTCTGTTGGGATGCCCACCCAATCTGCATCTATGAAGCCATGCAACTTCACCTCATCCGTCTATATGTACCATAAGCCATACTCAGATGTGCCCCTCAGGTATCTCAGAACATGCTTGCCCACCTTCCAAAAGAGCTTGGTAGGCTTAACCATCGCTTGACTTAGCTGGTTAACCGCATAGCAAATGTCTGGTCTCATGTTCACTAAATACATTAGTGAACCCACTAACTATCGATAGACAGTGGCATCCACCACCTCTCTAGAAGTAGCATCCTCTTTCCTCTAGTTTTCTGGAAGAGGAGTATCCATGGGTTTGCAGCCCTCCATGTGAAACTTTCTCAGTATCTCCATTGCATACTTTCCTTGAGACACAAAAAGTTCACCATATCGTTGCCATATTTCCAATCCAAGGAAATAATGAAGGAGGCCCAAATCCTTCAGCTCGAACTCCTTTGCAAGGTCCTCCTTGCATGAGTGTATCAGCTGCTCATCACTAGTCAGTATTAAATCATCAACATAAAGAACAATGATTAAAATCTTACCCTCCACCACAATTTGGTATAGGTTTAAATTCGCTTCACTTTTGGTGAAGCCCATTCCGGTGAAATAGCTGTCTATTTGAGTGTACCAAGCATGGGGTTCTTGCTTCAGCCCATACAACTCTCTCTTGAGTCTGCACACATGCAACTCCCTGTCAAAGGTCTCAAAACCTTCTAGATTCTCAATATACACTTCTTCCTCAATGATCCCATTGAGAAACACAGTTTTTACATCCATCTGATGAATGCGTGAGCCCATCTGTGTTGGGAGTGCAAGGATAGATATTATGGAAGAGCACCTTGCAATAGGTGAAAAGGTGTCATCATAATCTATCCCCTCGATCTATGAGAAGCCTTGGGCCACAAACCTGGCCTTTTATTTCTCCACACTCCCATCAATAGCTTGCTTTACATTGTAGATCCATCTCAAACTACAACTGATTTGTCGACCAGTCTTGGGACAATTTACCATGCACTGTTTTTGGCAATGGAGTCATACTCCTCCACCATATCATTAACCCAAATGGGATCCTACACTGCTTCCTAAAAGGAAGATGGTTCAGTCACAATACATTTTCTCATGAGATCCATGTATCCAGTAAATCGATCAGGAGACTGTCTCTGTCTGCGCTGTGAAGTAGGGGCTCCTATATTCTGTGCAACATCTAGTCTCAATCTATCAGCTTATGTGGTGCACTTTCTTCCATTTCTGATGGATGGCTCTACATGAGTGGTTTCCTCAACTCCATGAACCTCCTCATGTGGTTGATCCACATCTTGAGACTCATCTTTGGGAACCAACAATTCCTCCTCTGCATGCAAGTCTATCTCCCTCTCAAGCGACAATCACATGGATTTGCCCTCATCGAATTTTATATCCCATCGCATAACAATCATCTTACTATTAGGAAAATACACACGATAATTATGGGGTGTTTCTGTGTACCCCAAAAATATCCCAACTTTAGCAGTCAACTCCAACTTCTTCCTGACGTTCTTGGTCACATGCACATAAACAGATGAGCCAAAAATCTTAAAATGAGAAACACCAGGTTTCTTACCAGTGAAATATTCTTCAGGTGTACTCATGCCAAGTACTCTATGAGGACAATGGTTTTGCACATAAACCGCAGTATTGCATGCTTCCACCCACAAATGCATTGGTAGGCCCTGATCATGCAACATCACTCATGTTGCACCCATGATCATTTTGTTCTTCCAATCCGCGACCCCATTTTGTTG
>JASDQU010685809.1:51818-62816 GCA_032191745.1 Picea mariana | reverse complement strand
TTATGAGAAAAGTCGTCAACAAAAATAACATAATACTTATGTTTTGTTGTTGAAGCAACTGAGAATGGTCCACACACGTCTATGTGAACTCTCTCTAGAATCACCGAAGCACGATTCTCCTTTTCATGAAAGGTGGACTTTACATAATTTCCCATGGTGCAACCCTTGCACTACTCTAACTGAGCAAGTGTTCCCATTGGAAGTCCACTAGATATTTGTTGCATGATTTTCAAGGCTCCATGATGAAGATGGCCCAATCGTCTATGCCATAATTCGCCCTCATCCCGGCTCACCACTTTTTCTACCTTGCACATCATGGTAGCACAACCATCTACCTTCATCTTGTAGATATTGTTAACTCAAATACCTATCTTCTTGACTTGACCCGTTGTTTTATGTCACAGCAAAAATTTTCCATCGCTGAAAACAACGTCATAGCCTCTGTCCTCCAGCATTGCGATTGAGACCGGGTTTTTCTTCAGACCTAGAACATGCATAACATCTTTCAATTGAAATGGTTTACCTAAATCCCTCTGAAAGGTAATGGTACCAATGCCAGTCGCACTATATCGTCCATCGTAGCCCATCTCAATATCCATTTTGAGATCTTTCTCCTCCAAGTCACTAAAAAAGTCCTTATCTCCTGTCATGTGGAAGGAAGTGCCACTATCCAAATACCACACCGATCCCAATGCACTTAAATCCATGCATGCGATCAAAGAGAAGTCAAGGTTAAATTGCGAGGCAAGGGCCTCACAAGATGCATCTCCAACAACCTTCTTGTTCTTCTTCTTTTGCAGACAGTTATTTGCAAGATGCCCATGTTCGTGACAGTGAAAAAACTTCACTTTGGACAATTCCAGCTTCTTGACTTTAGACTTGGATTTTGAATGGGATTTCTTCCCCTTCCCTCTCCTTGCCTTGGCAGCCAAAGTAAAATCCTCTTCATCATCATGCTTTGATGAAGAGCCATCTCTGGTGTTCCGCTTGAACTCCTCCTGCACTAGATCCAACCATAGTCGTTCCCAAACTGGAAATTTTTCCCTTCTAATGGAAAAGTCTTGATAATTGTCCCAACTCTTGGGAAGTCCTAGGAGCGTCAAGATCACCAAATAATCATTAGCGACTATTATTCCCACACTCCCCAGCTCATCTCGACATTGGACAAACTTTGTGAGATATTTTGGAATGGAGTCGCCCTTCTCCATCTTGATCTTCCTGAGTTTATCTTTGAGCGCCAATTTCCTATGGTCACTGTTGTTTTGGAATAGATTCATCAAATCATTCCACATTGAATATGGTGTGGCTTTCCCATGGATATTTGAGACAATGTGGTCTCGTACTCCCTCCAACAAGATCCTCCTTGCCTTTGCCACTTTCTTTTGCCATGCATCAAGATTTGTCGCATCTGCAACATCTAGCTTGGGAACATCTTTGTCAATGAATTCCTTCAAGCCATTGTCTTTGAGTACTGCCTCCATCATGTCCTTCCAATCAATGTAGTTTGAGCTACCCTTGAGTGCATACTCTAACTTCAAGCCATTGAAAGTCATTTCGATCTTGAATCAGCTATAGCACCAAGAAAGTCTTTCTGCAAATTCAAATTCTATCCAGTCACAAACTCAACTTCTGCAATCTTCTGCGCTCTGATACCATGTAGAAATTTCAATACAAATTATGTATTGCCTGGATTCTCCTGATCTAAAAATTATATGCCACTGTTAAATACATAATCGCTTCTACAAATATTCTTGCAGAAATTAAAACACGATCGCCAATTGCAATATCAAGAAGAAAGACCAATCACACATAACATAGATTTTTTTACCGAGAAAGCATAAAGCTAAAAACCCCACTATCATATATTATTTTTATATCATGGATCATGAAACAATATCATACAAAACTCTAATCCGAGAGCTCTTAAAACAATAAAAATCGTCTCACACTATCATACAAAAATTGTCAAATGCATGTGTCAATTTACTGCCTCCAGACAGCCTGCCTCCTCTGCACAATCCCTGTTAATGGAAAACCTACAAATGATTTCGAATTCCTCTTGCCTAGGCTACACATTCCTCATGGGCACATCCATTGTGTGTGTGATTTCATGAGTGCACTCACTCAAATCACAACTGATAGTCAATATGTCCCTTTCACCTATTATCTCAATTGGGTTTGACATTCATGTAGTTAATAGTGGTAAATATTCAGTTGCATGTGAGATCACTGATTGTGAATTAATTAATAATTAATTCACTGATCTCNAGTGCAAGTTCAGTTACAACTAGTACAACTGAGCTTAACTCACTTAACTGAGTTAAACTACTTCAGAACTCACATAACTACACATCCAACTCTGTTACAACTTCGAATCACTCAATTATAACTAATTCGACTTGGATGTCCCACCGGTCAACCTTTGAACTCGAATTTCCTATAGTTAAATGATTTGTCAATTTAGTTAACTATTTCAAGTAATTATGAGATAATAGATTAATATTTATTGTCCAATTTATTTAAGGGAAAAATAAATTAGACACACATTTCTTGTTGACTTTTCAACATAGTACACCAATGCATTTATTAATGTATATCGCACTAGAAAAAACAAGCTATGAAACAAAAAATATCACGCACCTTTATCAACAATATGTCGAAATATACAGTGAAAAATGAGCAGGAATTTTAGTTTTTCTAAATGTATGTGTTTATAAATGAAAACCATATTCATTCTTTCATTATTTTGCTAAAATTTAGAGGGGAGATTTATGCAAGAGAGATTTACCAGCAAAGTCTTCAAAGTGGGTGGATGTTTTTTAAGAACCAAATTTGAAAGGGATCACAGTAGGTCCCATACAAATCGATAAAGGAAAAATTTCAGGTATATGATTTCATCCTATTGATCATATTAATCTTTCCTCCATTTGATTCAATCAATTTTCAGTTCATTCCCCAAAAGATAAAAAGGTTTCATAGTTACCTTCGGTATTGGAAGCCTTAACTTCATTTTTGCTTCTCTTGCTTTCCCCTTCTATATTTCACAATGATTTGTTTTTTTAAGCAATATATTTTTATAGGGTTTGTTTACTTATAATGGGACCATTGATTGCATTGGATCCCAAACCAACCTGTCATTGTCGGTTTTTTTTCAAAAATGCCTTCATGGTTTGCGATGCACACTATACTAGTATAAAGCACCGATGCCCATATTCATGTCAAATGCACTACTGAATTTGAAGTGAAAATAATATTTCTTGAAAAATGCCTTCACTGTCAGCGGTGGGAATTTTACAGACAGGGAGCACCGATGTGTATTATCAGATAAAAAGAACTGCTTAATTTAAATTGGAAGCAATATTTTTTTTATGGAAATTGACATGTTTTAAATTTGTTCATGGGTCAGCAGTCGACAGTGCGTAATTCACAACACTTATTCACCAATGTGTTTATTAATTTATAAAGCATTACATGAATACAACATATTGTAGAACGGTTTCAATTTTGCAAACACACTGCCATCATATACCGGTGCATATACATATGTGTAATGTATCGGTACACATACATATGTTTAACGCATCGGTGCACACGTATTTACTATATGCACCAGTGTGTACTTATTTACTATACATACTAGTATCGTCTATTGTAAAAAATATTAATTTTTATATCTAATAATTACTAGCTTTTCTTTTTTTAGGGAGATTATGAACATTCCAAGGGACAAATGAGGGGAAAAGAAATACATGGTTGTAGGGATGTCCAAAAAAGTGTACAAGGATATGGTGAAAGACATGAACATAATTGCATTGCAGGAGGAGATATCCCAACAAAAATGCACATGAGAGGTATGTAATCACTGATTTACTTTTTTATGTATATTGAATTTATTTATAGCATGAAATACTAATTTTCAATTGTTTTGTTGCAAAAAAGAAAAGAAAAAATGGAACCCATTCAACACATAAGACATGACTACAAGGAAAAAAAGGGTTGATCGTAAAGTTTGTGAGTACTTATGTTTTTGGCCTTATTTAAGATTTCTTATTTCTTGTGAACTTAAAATTTAAATAATTAATTTACACTCATCCATGGATGTCTTCTAATAGGTGCTAACATACAAAGAAGAGCCTACTGAAGAATTGATCGACATTGTGTTAAGTATGGGTTGTGAGTATATGTTCAAGTAGCAAGGTTTAATTGAATAATTTGTAAGTAGTTATGTTGTTTAACTTCCATCATTTTATAATTAATGGAACATCAAGAAACCTTTATATTAATTATATCGAATGTTCTTTGTCATGGCATATTAAACATGTGGGAAACAAAGTATGGAGTGCAGCCAACATAAGAGATTTTGAGAGACCAAATGCAGCATGGCTTCGAAAGAATGTGTATTGTTTATGAAAGACTCGTTGATATGGTGTGTTTTTATATTTATGCAATCATGTATATTCTACTATATATATAAAGTAGATATACTTATTACACTTTATTTCTATGCTTGTAGATGGAACGTGAAGAGTATGCACATAAAAAACAAGTCGATCAAGAAAAAATTAGGTTAAATAACCAAATTACAATATCGCCTACAAGTGATGAATAAATGAGGCAGCATTTAGCTCGAGCAAACAACAGTTCAAGTGATGAATGATAATCATTATAATTGATTGTTACTGCAAGTTGTAAGTTTTGGAATATTTTTCTGCGAAATTCTGGGATTTTGTTTGATGTACTTGACATATTGTCCCAAGTGCGTGAGGACATGTTACCAATAATTGCAACAATTACATATTGGTTGTATCTTTATTATTGTGTACCTTTACGTTGTCCCATTTTGTATGACCATGGGTCTCTTATTCATATATAATAAAATGGGTTTCTCATTATATCTCATTGTCGAATGTTGTAAAATGTTGTGTTGTTGATTAATTAATATGTGGATGATTTACATTGTTACAAATAACAGAGGTGTAATTCATTGGATAACACATTAATGCAATCATTATATCAAAATACAATAACAAAAATATTAAAAACAATATTATTATAAAAATTATTTTATTTTGAGGTGATTAATTGAAAATTTGTAAAAAATACAATTAATTAAAATATATACATATCGGTGCACTGCATTCTTATGAACTCATTAAATAGTGCATGCAATAATATAAAAATTGGTGCGTGTTAATGGTTTATATGCACCAATGCCTATTAATTATATTTAAGCATCAATGCCAAATATTGAAAAAAACATCGTTCCTTAAATGATATAACATGTGATTATATTTATTGCTTCAACATTTTACAGTGCACATGTTTATAATACACATCGGTTCTTTAAATATAATATACGCCCGATGCTATATCTCATCTCGAATATTCAATATTTCACTACCCTTCGGTGCACAAAGTAATACACACATCAGGATGCAAAATGATATAAGTATTGATGTGTTAACTAACTTATAAAGCATTGGTGCGGCATATGCAAACAATTGGAACTGTTGTGTAAAAATTATAAGATCATTGATGCTACAAAAAAAAGGTGAATCGGATGCACACTATATATAAAAGCATCAGTGCCTTCTAATTTATTTGTACACACTGGTGCTTTTGTGTTGAGGGCACGCTGGTGCATTTTTTTACCAATAAAAGCATCGACAAAAAAACCTCTGCTACAACCTCTTCCCGCCCAAATATTTTTAGTGATATGGAACATCGGCGAAAACTTCTGCTTGGAATAGTAGAGGTTGTGGCAGAGGTTTTTTTGAATTTTTTTCCAAATCTTGTAACACTAAAAACCTCTGCAAAAACCTCTGCTACAAAGTGTTCTCCTTGTAGTGAAAGGAGACTCTCTGAAACTTTGGTTGGAAGTAGGTTGGCACAAAATTATGGCATATACCCCCCAATATCACCTTATGTCCAGAGGGTGGATATGCTTTGAATTTAAAAGACCAAAGGATGCTACTTCTTCCTGCATTGCATTTGGAATTCTGGAATGAAGTTGTTTTATGACTAATTAGAGGTAATATCAAGCATTTCGTTGTGGTTGAGGAGAATATTTGGGACTCCTTTGACAAATGAACGGAAAAATTTCTTGTTGATATTAGGGAAGGGATTCCAACAAAAATTGAAATATTTAGGGGGGGGACTTGGTGCTACTTCAATCATTGGACTACTAGAAAGTGTCATTTCATTTCTCAAAGTGCCACAAGCTAGGCCATTTATGGAGAGAGTGTAGCATCCAAAGGCCTAAATGGAACCCTAAGAAAAGTAGTATATTATAAAATTAGACATCCCATATGATCAGAGTCCATTGGCTCGGGAGGAATAAAAAAAATAATGTCACTCTCTCAATGGGTTGATGTCGACATATATCTCCCTAATCAGAGACGAGACTTATCAACTGAAAAGGAGTATTTCCATAAGGAGTATTATTCAGTTGGTGCCTACTAAGTTAAGGACTATTTTTATTCATATTCACAACCTTCATCTATTTTTAATGAAGAACCCCTATCACCTAAAGGAGAGATTCGGGAGTGGGATTCTCAAGTAGTTTTGGCACCTGGTGGTATTTCATTACTAGAAGATGGAGAATTTCCAGTTTTGAACATGGATCATGGTGCATCTCTAAATTTATATGAAGAAGGACCACCTGATAAGTTTGATAAGGCTATGAATAGCTTACAAAATCAGTTTTTTTCTTCCTTATATCATTTTCACCCTAGGAAATCTAACTTGGAAGATGAAGGAGGAGGGATCAAGTGTGGATTAGGTTTGATGCACTCTAAGACATATCTAGTGGGGAGAAAATCATATATTTCAAAAGAAAAATTGAAGGCCTCAAAGGAGGTAAAGGCAGACAAACAATTGACTATACAAGGGGCACTTAGAGTAGAGAATCCCAAGAAATTTTCGCCATCGTGATATTTTTGTCCTTCAACTTTAGAGAGTTATCGGGTTCCCTCAATAGATTAGCCCTCAAAATATTTATTTTTTTGTATAGTCAGGATCTAATTATGATCCAAGAGACAATGTGTGAGGGGATAAAATCGATTGGGTTTTTCCTTTATTTTGAAGGAGTGGAATTTATGTGCTATGTATGTGCGGATATTCTCTAGTGGACTAGTAATTGATTCGAATGATAATTTTGAGGCTATTAATCATTTATGTCTTATTTTTGGAATCATGTTGAAGGAAGGTCCAAGGGTATAGACAAGTTATTCAAACTTGTGAACTTGTATGCTTCGTACAGTAATAGGTTACAGTTCTAGAACAATTGGGAGAGAGACAAAGTTGATTGTTGGAAAGGACCCTTGGATAAGATGCAGTGGAAACTATAGGCTCTCTGGACCTTTTCAACATGCCTTATATGTTAAAGGAACTATATGTTTAGTAGATGCAACAAATTTGATGGTCCAAGAAGTTGGGTTTCAGACTTGGAAAAATGCAGAGTCATTGGAACTAGAAGGTCTTTTGGTTGAAGAATTGATGAACTATACCAATATCCTTAAGCATAGTTATATTGTTTTAAAGGACTAGGATGATGAGTTAAAATGGTCATTGAATAAATCTTCATGGGATTTTATATCCAAATTAGGATATAAAGAAAAAATAAATGAAGGATTGGGCGATGTGAGCTAGTGGTGGTGGATGTTGTTATGGAAGTTAGCATGTCCTTTAACAATTAGAATTTTCTTATGGATTTCTTTGGATAATAAGATCCTTACGTGGGATAATGATCAAAAGAGAAACTAGATAGGGCCTGGTTGGTGATTCTCGTGTAAAAATGAATGTGAATCTGTGGACCATTTATTTGTTTACTGCCAATTCACCAAATCTATATGGATGGAAATTTCCAATAGTTTTTCAAATTAAAAATCCACTGGGATAAATTAAATCTGGTGGAATGTATGTAATTCTAAATGACTAATAAATTTATTTCCTCACATAGAGCACTACTTGGGTATGTGTTATGGAGCATCTAGTTAACTAGAAACAAGTTGATTTTTAAGGATAAGTAGTCATTGTTAGGAAGACTTGCAAATCACATTAAATTCTCTTATGGGGAAGAAACCAAAGAATATTGTTCCAAGAAGCCTTCAAGAACCAATTATCAATCACACTAAGCCTTGGGGATGTTTTGATGGAGCATGTCATGATACTCCAAGAACTTGTGGAGCTAGAGCCATTCTTTATTTAGATGATGAAAATTACTTTTTACTAAAGTATGGGATAGGTTTAGGCACAAAAAATAAAGCAAAACTCTATTCCCTCTAGATATTACTTAAGGTTGTAGTGGACAGAAAAGTTCAGAGGCTACAATTCTTTGGTGACTCCAAACTTCTAATGGACTGGGAAAATGGTAAAAGTAACATTTCTAACTTGGAGTTTGTTAGCCTATGGCTTACCTTAACCAATCGCTAAGTCTAAATTGTCACCTATATTTGTATTATTCATTTAGGGTATTAGTAATATATCCTCAAGTGATGACTAATGATTTAGTTAAGATTTCCTAGCCTAGTCACCATGCATGATTTTAGGATCTACATCAAATCTCTCTATGAGGTGGCATCACCCATTGTACTATAAATATGTAACATTGGAGTGAATACATTAGAGTGTTGGCTAGTGAGCCTCGCCATGTTGTTTTTCTTGTTTATGTTTTATCAGAGCTAGGGCCTATTTTGGATAGGATTATGGAAAATAAATTATTTTTTGAAGAGGTGTCATTTTCTCATGTCTACCTAGAATTCAACTACAAGTTAATCAATTATCAAAGGAAACACTTATTTTGGAGGAAGGTTGTATGTTTGTTCAAGAAATTAAGGACCATACTCCGATAAATTTGATATAATATAGTTTTGAAATAGAAGTAGTTTATAAGTACAATAGTTGTTAACATTATAAGTCGAAGGAATCATCAATGTATATTTGATTTCCACTTAAAATTTATTTTTTCCGAAAAAAAATGTAATTGATAAAAAATAAATTATTTTCAAAGTAAATTTAAAAAGTATAATATCAATTTTCTTTTGTTCATAAGATGAATATGAGTTTTGGAAAGAATATTAAATATAAAATTAACTTATAAAAGATCATTTTAATTTCCTATAACTTGTAAAGTATAACATTAATTATATTCATAAGATTAATATTAGTTTTTTGGAAAATGTTGTTATATTAATTTGAAAGAACTTGTTTGTGAAAATGAATTTTTTTTTATGGATTGGAAATGACTTAAACGAATATTTTTATTGTGGATGTTGGAGGATTTCAAAAAGATGTACAAATATCTTTTAAATATTAAATTTGAGATTTTTCTTTGTCATGTTTCTTTTATTTGGTCTATTTTAATCTTTTGCATTAGTTTTATTTGAAAATGTATTAAAAAGATTTTTTTATTAAAAATATTGTTTATTATTTATTTTTACTCAATAATAACAATTTTTTATTTTTACATCATTTTGATTAAATTGTAACCATTCTTATTTATATAATGGATTTGTTCAAATAGTAACCATTCTTACATAATACAAACAACTTCAATCACATTAAAGATGCAAAATATATGACAGGAGAACAATAACCACTTCTCATAGTAAATGCATTTTGAACCTAAGCATATTTTTAAACTTTCTCATTTAGATCTTTCTTTCATGAATTTTCAACACTATACCAATAGTGATAAACAACTTATATTAAAGAAACAATTTTGTGTTTAATTTTGTTAACAAACACAACTTATTATTCAAAATAAAATTTTATTCACTTTTGGATTTTAAAAGGCAAAGTGTCTCCTCTTCTCAATATTTAGGGAGTTAAATTCTTGATAATATCCTTCATTTAATTTTGTAGAAACAATTGTTTATCATCCAACATGTTAAATAACTCATAGGAGTTAAGTTAGAAATTGAATATTTGCTTCTTATAATAAGAGGGGGTGATAGAGGTTAAATTGGAGGGATATTCTTCGCATTTTAAACTTTTCATATGAATGATCACTTGTGATCTAGGTGGATATCGGTGGCCACCCACCTTTTTCAGCTGGCTCAAAACAACTTTCTAGCAATTTTGATAATTTACTATTTTTAGTAGTTTTTCGGGTCCTGAATTTTCGGAGCCATTTTGAGGCCATAAACGACGTTTTTTTGGGTATGTTGCGGTCGCAAAATTTCATGCAACTGTTGTAGTCCTCAGATAGATCTTTCCAATGGGAAATCATACACCTAAAACGAAGATTGTATGCAAAAGTTACGACCCTAGGAAGTTGTTGTACTGACTTACCCAAACGAGGCCCACATGACTTTTGGCGCTTCATCTCCTAGGGTTAGGTTTTTTTATGTTTAGGGTTTTTGAAACTCCTATTTATTGTAAAAATTCCTTGAGAGCCTCATTGTAATCATCTTCTTGCAAATGAGCGTAGTTGTCACATCTCTTCTCAGAGATAAGCCGCCACCATTCCAGCAAGCTTGTTTTCCGCTGCATTTTACAGTTTCAGCTTATTTCCTTATTGAATAGAAAACCAGTTTTACTATATCTTTGTTATTATGTGTTAAGTATCTGGAAATAATCTGTAGTCATTTCGTTCTGCTCATAAAATCTAGATCATTGGTATCAGAGCGGTTTGCTCCTTTTCATCTTAATACATGTCCCCAACAAGGTCGGAGTACAAAGATTTGGGTCTCAAGCTTGTTTCTCTTAAGGACAAAAGCTCTCACACACCCAAGTGACCTCTCATGGAAGGAGAAAAGAAAGATGATAGGATAGGAGATCCTTTCAAATTGTTTATTGAGGAATCCCTCATGCAACAGAGGAACGAGATGATGGATAATTTCGCGCAAATCCTTCGGCGACTACCAACGGGCGACACATCTTCTTCGAGCGGAGGAACCACCCCCTTCAAGGTACAAATAAAATTCGATATTCCTATATTTGAAGGTCAGATAGACATAGATGATGTAGACAAGTGGTTGAATCTACAAGAAGGGT
>JASDQU010685809.1:35830-51254 GCA_032191745.1 Picea mariana | reverse complement strand
AGCGTATCAACTAACAAAATTAAAAAAAAAAAATAACGTGTTTGTTTATATGCGGTTGTTTTCATTTCAATTTTTTTTGCCAGTGCATTTTTCATATAAACCACATTGGTGTGTTTATTAATGTATAGCGTGTAGAAATTTCAATACAAATTATGTATTGCCTGGATTCTCCTGATCTAACAATTATATGCCACTGTTAAATACAAAATCGATTCTACAAATATTCTTGTGGAATTTAAAACACAATCGCCACTTGCAATATCAAGAAGAAAGATCAATCACACATAACACAGATGTTTTTACTGGGAAAGCATAAAGCTAAAAACCCCACTATCATATATTATGTTTATATCATGGATCATGAAACAATCTAATACAAAAATCTAATCCAAGAGCTCTCAGTACAATAACAATCGTCTCACACTGTGATACAAAAATTGGCAAATGCATGTGCCAATTTACTGCCTCCAGACAACCTGCCTCCTCTGCGCTATCCCTGCTAATGGAAAACCTGCAAATGAATTTGAATTCCTCTTGCCTAGGCTGCGCATCCTTCATGGGCACATCCAATGTGTGTGTGATTTCATGAGTGCACTCACACAAATCACAACTGATATTCAACCTGTCCCTTTCACCTGTTATATCAACTAGGTCTCCACTGGATCTGACATGCATGTAGTTAACAGTGGTAAATCTTCAGTTGCATGTGAGATCACTAATTGTGAATTAATTAATAATTAATTCACTGATCTCTCACTAGTGTAAGTTCAGTTACAACTAGTACAACTGAGCTTAACTCACTTAACTGAGTTAAACTACTTCACAACTCACATAACTACACATCCAACTCTGTTACAACTTCAAATCACTAAGTTATAACTAATTCGACTAGGATGTCCCACCAATCAACCTTTGAACTCGAATTTCCTATAGCTAACTGATTTTCCAATTCAGTTAACTATTTCAAGTAATTATGAGATAATGTATTAATATTTACTGTCCAATTTATTTAAGGGAAAAATGAATTAGACACACATTTCTTGTTGAATTTTCAACACTCCCTCTCAATAAGAAAGGGATTATCCTTCACCCCAATCATGTCTCTATGGTATTTTAATTTTCTCATGGTGAGCACCTTCGTCAGAATGTCTACATCTTGATCTTTCGTAGGAATGTATTGAAGCAACATGATCTTCTGCTGCACACAATCTCTGAGATGATGATACCGGATATCTATATGCTTAGATCTATCATGAAACATAGGATTAATCGAGAGTTTAATGCAACTCTGATTATCACAATGAATCACTGTCGGATCTAAATAAGAACCAAACAAACCAACCAAGATCTTTCTCATCCAGAAAGCCTCACATGCAGCTTGACTCGCTGCAATGTATTCCGCTTCTATTGAACTGAGTGCCACGGATATATGTTTCCTGATGTACCAAGAAACAACTGTAGATCTGATACTAAAGATCCCCCCTGATGTGATCTTTTTGTCTGTTGGGATGCCCACCCAATCTGCATCTGTGAAGCCATGCAACTTCACCTCATCCGTCTATATGTACCATAATCCATACTCAGATGTGCCCCTCAGGTATCTCAAGACATGCTTGCCCGCCTTCCAAAAGAGCTTGGTAGGCTTAACCATCACTTGACTCAGCTGGTTAACCGCATAGCAAATGTTTNTTTGGTCTCGTGTTCACTAAATACTTTAGCAAACCCACTAACTGTCGATAGACAGTGGCATCCACTACCTCTCCAGAAGTAGCATCCTCTTTCCTCCAGTTTCCTGGAAGAGGAGTATCCATGGGTTTGCAACCCTCTATGTGAAACTTTCTCAGTATCTCCATTGCATACTTGCCTTGAGACACAAAAATTTCACCATATCGCTGCCATATTTCCAATCCAAGGAAATAATGAAGGAGGCCCAAATCCTTCATCTCGAACTTCTTTGCAAGGTCCTCCTTGCATGAGTGTATCAGATGCTAATCACCAGTCAGTATTAAATCATCAACATAAATAACAATGATTAAAATCTTACCCTCCACCACAATTTGGTATAGGTTTAAATTTGCTTCACTTTTGGTGAAGCCCAGTCTGTTGAAATAGCTATCTATCCGAGTGTACCAAGCATGGGGTGCTTGCTTCAGCCCATACAACGCTCTCTTGAGTCTGCACACATGTGACTCCCTGTCAAAGGTCTCAAAACCTTCTGGATGCTCAATGTACACTTCTTCCTCAATGATCCCATTGAGAAATGCAGTTTTTACATCCATCTGATGAATGCGCGAGCCCATTTGCGTTGGGAGTGAAAGGATGGATCTTATGGAAGAGTACCTTGCAACAGGTGAAAAGGTCTCATCATAATCTATCCCCTCGATCTGTGAGAATCCCCAGGCCACAAACCTGGCCTTGTGTTTCTCCACACTCCCATCAACAACTTGCTTTACCTTGTAGATCCATCTTGAACTACAACTGATTTGTCGACCGGTCTTGGGACAATTTTCCATGCACTGTTTTTTACAATGGAGTCATACTCCTCCACCATAGCATTAACCCAAATGGGATCCTGCACTGCTTCCTGAAAGGAAGATGGTTTAGTCACAATACATTTTCTCATGAGATCCATGTATCCAGTAAATCGATCAGGAGATTGTCTCTGTCTGCATTGTGAAGTAGGGGCTCCTACATTCTGTGCAACATCTAGTCTTAATCTATCAGCTTATGTGGTGCACTTTATGCCATTTCCGATGGATGGATCTACATGAATGGCTTCCTCAACTCCATGAACCTCCTCATGTGGTTGATCCACATCTTGAGACTCATCTTTGGGAACCAACAGTTCCTCCTCTACATGCAAGTCTAGCTCCCTCTCAAGCGACAATCGCATGGCTTTCCCCTCATCGAATTTTATATCCCGTCGCATAACAATCATCTTACTATTAGGAAAATACACACGATAATTATGGGGTGTTTCTATGTACCCCAAAAATATCCCAACTTCAGCAGTCGAATCCAACTTCTTCCTGGCGTTCTTGGTCACATGCACATAAACAGATGAGCCAAAAATCTTAAAATGAGAAACATCAAGTTTCTTACCGGTGAAAGCTTCTTCAGGTGTACTCATGCCAAGTACTCTATGAGGACAACGGTTTTGCACATAAACCACAGTATTGCATGCTTCCACCCACAAATGCATTGGTAGGCCCTGATCATGCAACATCGCTCGTGTTGCACCCACGATCGTTCTGTTCTTCCTCTCTGCGACCCCATTTTGTTGTGGGTTTTGAGGCACTATGAGTTCTCTTCGAATTCCTTCTTTGCTGCAGAAGTCTTTGAATTCGTTAGATATGTATTCTCCACTATTATCGCTCATCAGAGACTTCACTTGCTTCCCCGACTCTTTCTCCACCAATGCTTTAAACTCACAGAACTTTGAGAATGTTTGATCCTTCTTCTGCATGAAGAAGATCCAACATTTACGAGAAAATTCGTCAACAAAAATAACATAATACTTATGTTTTGTTGTTGAAGAAACCAAGAATGGTCCACACACGTCTGTGTGAACTCTCTCTAGAATCACCGAAGCACAGTTATCCTTTTCATGAAAGGTGGACTTTACATATATTCCCATGGTGCAACCCTTGCACTGCTCTAACTGAGCAAGTGTTCCCATTGGAAGTCCAGTAGATATTTGTTGCATGATTTTCAAGGCTCCATGATGAAGATGGCCCAATCGTCTGTGCCATAATTCACCCTCATCCCGACTCGCCACTTTTTTTGCCTTGCGCATCATGGCAGCGCAACCATCTACCTCTAGCTTGTAGAGATTGTTAACTAGAATCCCTATCTTCTTGACTTGACCCATTGTTTTATGTCACAGCAAAACTTTTCCATCACTGAAAACAACGTCATAGCCTCTATCCTCCAACATTGCGACTGAGACCGGGTTTTTCTTCAGACCTAGAACATGCATAACATCTTTCAATTGAAATGGTTTACCTAAATCCCTCTGAAAGGTAATGATACCAATGCCAATCGTACTGTATCATCCATCATTTCCCATCTCAATATGCATTTTGAGATCTTTCGCCTCCAAGTCACTGAAAAGGTCCTTATCTCCTGTCATGTGGAAGGAAGCGCCACTATCCAAATACCACACCGATCCCAATGCACTTAAAGCCATGCATGCAATCAAAGAGAAGTCGAGGTTAAATTGCAAGGCAAGGGCCTCACCAACTGCATCTCCAACAACCTTCTTGTTCTTCTTCTTCTGCGGACAGTTATTTGCAAGATGCCCATGTTCGTGACAATGAAAACACTTCACTTTGGACAAATCCAGCTTCTTGACTTTAGACTCGGATTTTGAATGGGATTTCTTCCCCTTCCCTCTCCTTTCCTTGGCAGCCAAAGCACAATCCTCTTCATCATCATGCTTTCATGAAGAGCCATCTCTGGTGTTCCTCTTGAACTCCTCCTACACTAGATCCGACCATAGTCGTTCCCAAACTGGAAATTTTTCCCTTCCAATGGCAAAGTCTTGATAACTGTGCCAACTCTTGGGAAGTCCTAGGAGTGCCAAGCTCACCAAATAATCATCAACAACTATTATTCCCACACTCCCCATCTCATCTTGACATTGGACAAACTTCGTGAGATATTTTGGAATGGAGTCGCCCTTCTCCATCTTGATCTTCCCGAGTTTATCTTTGAGCGCCAATTTCCTATGGTCGCTATTGTTTTGGAATAGATCCGTCAAAGCATTCCACATTACATATGGTGTGGATTTCCCATGGAGGTTTGAGACAATGTGGTCTCGTACTCCCTCCAACAAGATCCTCCTCACCTTTGCCACTTTCTTTTGCCATGCATCAAGATTTGCAGTGTCTGCAGCATCTAGTTTAGGAACATCCTTGTCAATGAATTCCTTCAAGCCATTGTCTTCGAGTACTGCCTCCATCTTGTCCTTCCAATCAATGTAGTTCGAGTTTCCCTTGAGTGCATACTCTAACCTCAAGCCATTGAAAGTCATTTCGATCTTGAATCAGCTGTAGCACCAAGAAAGTCTTTCTGCAAATTCAAATTCTATGCAGTCACAAACTCAACTTTTGCAATCTTCTGCGCTCTGATACCATGTAGAAATTTCAATACAAATTATGTATTTCCTGGATTATCCTGATCTAACAATTATATGCCACTGTTAAATACATAATCGATTCTACAAATATTCTTTCAGAAATTAAAACACGATCGCCAATTGCAATATCAAGAAGAAAGATCAATCACACATAACACAGATGTTTTTACCGGGAAAGCATAAAGCTAAAAACCCCACTATCATATATTATGTTTATATCATGGATCATGAAAAAATATCATACAAAACTCTAATCCAAGAGCTCTCAGTACAATAACAATCATCTCACACTGTCATACAAAAATTGGCAAATGCATGTGTCAATTTACTACCTCCAGACATCCTGCTTCCTCTGTGCAATCCCCGCTAATGGAAAACCTGCAAATGATTTTGAATTCCTCTTGCCTAGGTTGCAAATTCCTCATGGGCACATCCATTGTGTGTGTGATTTCATGAGTGCACTCACTCAAATCACAACTGATAGTCAATATGTCCCTTTCACCTATTATCTCAATTGGGTCTCCATTGGATTTGACATTCATGTAGTTAATAGTGGTAAATATTCACTTGCAAGTGAGATCACTGATTGTGAATTAATTAATAATTAATTCACTGATCTCTCACTAGTGTAAGTTCAGTTACAACTAGTACAACTGAGCTTAACTCACTTAACTGAGTTAAACTACTTCACAACTCACATAACTACACATCCAACTCTGTTACAACTTCGAATCACTTAGTTATAACTAATTCGACTTGGATGTCCCACCAGTCAACCTTTGAACTCGAATTTCCTATAGCTAAATGATTTGCCAATTCAGTTAACTATTTCAAGTAATTATGAGATAATAGATTAATATTTATTGTCCAATTTATTTGAGGGGAAAATAAATTAGACACACATTTCTTGTTGACTTTTCAACATAGTGCACCAATGCATTTGTTAATGTATATCGCACTAGAAAAAACAAGCTATGAAACAAAAAACATCACACGCCTTTATCAACAATATGTCAAAATATACAGTGAAAAATGAGCAGGAATTTCAGTTTTTCTAAATGTATGTGTTTATAAATGAAAACCCTATTCATTCTTTCATTCTTTTGCTAAAATTTAGAGGGGAGATTTATGCAAGAGAGATTTACCAACAAAGTCTTCAAAGTGGGTGGATGTTTTTGAAGAACCAAATTTGAAAGGGATCACAGTAGGTCACATACAAATCGACAAAGGAGAAATTCCAGGTATATGATTTCATCCTATTGATCATATTAATATTTCCTCCATTTGATTCAATCAATTTTCAGTTCATTCCCCAAAAAATAAAAAGGTTTCATAGTTACCTTCGGTATTGGAAGCCTTAACTTCATTGTTGATTCTCTTGCTTTCCCTTTCTATATTTCACAATGATTTGTTTTTTTAAGCAATATATTTTTATAGGGTTTGTTTACTTATGTATGGGGCATTTGGTATCCATTATAATGGGACCATTGATTGCATTGGATCCCAAACCAACCTGTTATTGTCGGATTTTTTTCAAAAATGCCTTCATGGTTTGCGGTGCACACTATACTAGTATAAAGCACCGATGCCCATATTCATGTCAAACGCACTACTGAATTTGAAGTAAAAATAATATTTTTTGAAAAATTCTTTCGCTGTCAGCGGTGGGAATTTTACAAACAGAGAGCACTGATGTGTATTATCAGATAAAAAGATCTGCTTAATTTAAATTAGAAGCAATATTTTTTTTATGGAAACTGACATGTTTTAAATTTGTTCATGGGTCAGCAGTCGACAATGCATAATTCACAATACTTATTCACCAATGTGTTTATTAATTTATAAAGCATTACATGAATACAACAGATTGTAGAACGGTTTCGATTTTGCAAACACACTGCCATCATATACCGGTGCATATACATATGTGTAATGTATCGGTACACATACATATGTTTAATGCACCAGTGCGTACGCATTTACTATACGCACCAATGTGTACTTATTTACTATACATACTAGTATCTTCTATTGTAAAAAATCTTAATTTTTATATCTAATAATTACTAGCTTTTCTTTTTTTAGGGAGATTATGAACATTCCAAGGGACAAATGAGGGGAAAAGAAATACATGGCTATAGGGATGTCCAAAAAAGTTTACAAGGAGATGGTGAAAGACATAAATATATTTGCATCGCAGGAGGAGATATCCCAACAAAAATGCACATGAGAGGTATGTAATCACTGATTTACTCTTTTATGTATATTGAATTTATTTATAGCATGAAATACTAATTTTGAATTGTTTTGTTGCAGAAAAGAAAAACAAAATGGAACCCATTCAACACATAAGACATGACTACAAGGAAAAAAAGGGTTGATTGTAAAGTTTGTGAGTACTTATGTTTTTGGCCTTATTTAAGATTTCTTATTTGTTGTGAACTTCAAATTTAAATAATTAATTTACACTCATCCATGGATGCCTTCTAATGGGTTGTGAGTATATGTTCAAGTAGCAAGGTTTAATTGAACAATTTGTAAGTAGTTATGTTGTTTAACTTCCATCATTTTATAATTAATGGAACAACAAGAAACCTTTATATTAATTATATTGAATGTTCTTTGTCATGGCGTATTAAACATGTGGGAAACAAAGTATGGAGTGCAACCAACATAAGAGATTTTGAGAGACGAAATGCAACATGGCTTCGAAAGAATGTGTATTGTTTATGAAAGCCTCGTTGATATGGTGTGTTTTTCTATTTATGAAATCATGCATATTCTACTATATATATAAAGTAGATATACTTATTACACTTTATTTCTATGTTTGTAGATGGAACGTGAAGAGTATGCAGATAAAAAACAAGTCGATCAAGAAAAAATTAGGCAAAATTACCAAATTACAATATCGCCTACAAGTGATGAAGAAATGAGGCAGCATTTAGCTCGAACAAACAACAGTTCAAGTGATGAATGATAATCATTATAATTGATTGTTACTGCAAGTTCTATGTTTTGGAATATTTTTCTGGGAAAATCTGGGATTTTGTTTGATGTACTCGACATGTTGTCCCAAGTGCGTGAGGACATGTTACCAATAAGTGCAACAATTACATATTGGTTGTATATTTATTATTGTGTACCTTTACGTTGTCCCATTTTGTATGACCATGGGTCTCTTATTCATATATAATAAATTGGGTTTCTCATTATATTGCATTGTCGAATGTTGTAAAATGTTGGGTTGTTGATTAATTAATATGTGGATAATTTACATTGTTACAAATAACAGAGGTGTAATCCATTGGATAACACATTAATGCAATCATTATATCAAAATACAATAACAAAAATATTAAAAAAAATATTATTATAAAAATTATTTTATTTTGAGGTGATTAATTGAAAATTTGTAAAAAATACAATTAATTAAAATATATACATATCGGTGCACTGCATTCTTATGAACTCACTAAACGGTGCATGCAATAATATAAAAATCGGTGCGTGTTAATGGTTTATACGCACCAATGCCTATTAATTATATTTAAGCATCGATGCCAAATATTGAAAAAAACATCGTTCCTTAAATGATATAACGTGTGATTATATTTATTGCTTCAACATTTTACAGTGCACATGTTTATAATACACATCGGTGCTCTAAATATAATATACGCCCGATGTTATATCTCATCTCGAATATTCAATATTTCACTACCCTTTGATGCACAGAGTAATACACACATCGGGATGCAAAATGATATAAGTATTGATGCATTAACTAACTTATAAAGCACTGGTGCGGCATATGAAAACAATTGGAACTTTTGTGTAAAAAGGATAAGATCATTGATGCTACAAAAAAAAGGTGAATCCGATGCACAATATATATAAAAGCATCAATGCCTTTTAATTTATTTGTACACACTGGTGCTTTTGTGTTGAGGACACGCTGGTGCATTTTTTACCAATAAAAGCATCGACAAAAAAACCTCTGCTACAACCTCTTCCCGCCCAAATATTTTTAGTGATATGGAACATCCGCTAAAACTTCCGCTTGGAATAGTAGAGGTTGTAGCGGAGGTTTTTTTGAATTTTTTTTCCAAATCTTGTAACACTAAAAACCTTTGCTACAAAGTGTTCTCCTTGTAGTGAAAGGAGACTCTCTGAAACTTTGGTTAGAAGTAGGTTGGCACAAAATTATGACATATACCCCCCAATATCACCTCATGTCCAGAGGGTGGATATGCTTTTAATTTAAAACACCAAAGGACGCTACTTCTTCTGTTGCATTTGGAATTCTGGAATGAAGTTGTTTTATGACTAATTAGAGGTAATATGAAACATTTCATTGTGGTTGAGGAGAATATTTGGGACTCCTTTGACAAATGAATGGAAAAATTACTTGTTGAAGTTGATATTAGGGAAGGGATGCCAACAAAAATTGAAATATTTAGGGGGGACTCGGTGCTTCTTCAATCATTGGACTACTAGAAAGTGCCATTTCATTTCTCAAAGTGCCACAAGCTAGGCCATTTATGGAGAGAGTGTAGCATCCAAAGGCCTAAATGGAACCCTAAGAAAAGCAATATATTATAAAATTAGACATCCCATATGATCAGAGTCCATTGGCTTGGGAGGAATAAAAAAATAACGTCACCCTCTCAATGGGTTGATGTCGACATGTATCTCCCTAATTAGAGATGAGACTTATCAACTGAAAAGGAGTATTTCCATAAGGAGTATTATTCAGTTGGTGCCTACAAAGTTAAGGACTCTTTTTATTCATATTCACAACCTTCGTCTATTTTTAATGAAGAACCCCTATCACCTAAAGGAGAGATTCGAGAGTGGGATTCTCAAGTAGTTTTGGCACCTGGTGGTATTTCATTACTAGAAGATGGAGAATTTCTAGTTTTGAACATGGATCATGGTGCATCTCTAAAGTTATATGAAGAAGGACCACCTGATAAGTTTGATAAGGCTATGAATAGCTTGCAAAATCAGTTTATTTCTTCCTTATATCATTTTCACCCTAGGAAATCTAACTTGAAAGATGAAGGAGGAGGGATCAAGTGTGGATTAGGTTTGATGCACTCTAAGCCATATCTAGTGGGGAGAAAATCATATATCTCAAAAGAAAAATTGAAGGCCTCAAAGGAGGTAAAGGCAGACAAACAATTGACTATACAAGGAGCACTTAAAGTAGAGAATCCCAAGAAATTTGCTCCATCGTGATATTTTTGTCCTTCAACTTTAGAGAGTTATCGGGTGCCCTCAATAGATTAGCCCTCAAAATATTTATTTTTTTGTATAGTCAGGATGTGATTATGATCCAAGAGACAATGTGTGAGGGGATAAAATCGATTAGGTTTATTTCCTCTATTTTGAAGGAGTGGAATTTATGTGTTATGTATGTGCGGAGATTCTCTAGTGGACTATTAATTGATTGGAATGATAGTTTTGAGGCTATTAATCATTTATGTCTTATTTTTGGAATCATGTTGAAGGAAGGGCCAAGGGTGTAGACAAGCGGTTCAAACTTGTGGACTTGTATGCTTCGTACAGTAATAGGTTACAGTTCTAGAACAATTGGGAGAGACACAAAGATGATTGTTGGAAAGGACCCTTGGATAAGATGTAGTGGAAACTATAGGCTCTCTGGACCTTTTCAACATGCCTTATATGTTAAAGGAACTACATGTTTAGTAGATGCAACAAATTTGATGGTCCAGGAAGTTGGGATTCAGTCTTGGAAAAATGCAGAGTCATTGGAACTAGAAGGTCTTTTGGTTGAAGAATGGATGAACTATACCAATATCCTTAAGCATAGTTATATTGTTTTAAAGGACTAGGATGATGAGTTAAAATGGTCATTGAATAAATATTCATGGGATTTTATATCCAAATTAGGATATAAAGCAAAAATAAATGAAGGATTGGGCGATGTGAGCTAGTGGTGGTGGACGTTGTTATGGAATTTAGCATGTCGTTTAAAAATCAGAATTCTCTTATGGATTTATTTGGATAATAAGATCCTTACCTGGGATAATGGTCAAAAGAGAAACTAGATAGGGCCTGGTTGGTGATTCTCGTGTAAAAATGAATGTGAATCTGTGGACCATTTATTTGTTTACTGCTAATTCACCAAATCTATATGGATGGAAATTTCCAATAGTTTTTCAAATTAAAAATCCACTGGGATAAATTAAATCTGGTGGAATGTATGTAATTATGAATGACTAATAAATTTATTTCCTCACATAGAGCACTACTTGGGTATGCATTATGGAGCATCTAGTTAACCAGAAACAAGTTGATTTTTAAGGATAAGGAGTCACTGTTAGGAAGACTTGCACATCACATTAAAGTCTCTTATGGGGAAGCAACCAAAGAATATTGTTCCAAGAAGCCTTCAAGAACCGATTATCAATCACACTAAGCCTTGGGGATTTTTTGATGGAGCATGTCATGATACTCCAAGAACTTGTGGAGCTAGAGCCATTCTTTTTTTAGATGATGCAAATTACTTTTTACTAAAGTATGGGGTAGGTTTAGGCACAAACAATAGAGCAAAACTCTATTCCCTCTAGATATTACTTAAGGTTGTAGTGGACAGGAAAGTTCAGAGGCTACAATTCTTTGGTGACTCCAAACTTCTAATGGACTAGGAAAATGGTAAAAGTAACATTTCTAACTTGGAGTTTGTTAGCCTATGACTTACCGTAACCAATCACTAAGTCTAAATTGTCACCTATATTTGTATTATTCATTTAGGCTATTAGTAATATATCCTCAAGTGATGACTAATGATTTAGTTAAGATTTCCTAGCCTAGTCACCGTGCATGATTTTAGGATCTAGAGCAAATATCTCTATGAGGTGGCATCACCCATTGTACTATAAATATGTAACATTGGAGTAAATACATTAGAGTGTTGGCTAGTGAGCATCGCCATGTTGTTGTTCTTGTTTATGTTTTATCAGAGCTAGGGCCTATTTTGGATAGGATTATGGAAAATAAATTATTTTTTGAAGAGGTGTCATTTTCTCATGTCTACTGAGAATTCAACTACAAAGTTGATCAATTATCAAAGGAAGCACTTATTTTGGAGGAAGGTTGTTTGTTTGTTCAAGAAATTAAGGACCATACTCCTATAAATTTGATACAATATAGTCTTGAAATAAAGGTAGTCTATAAATACAATGGTTGTTAACATTATAAGTCGAAAGAATCGTCAATGTATATTTGATTTCCACTCAAAATATCAATACAATGATTATTTTTTTCAGAAAAAATGTAATCGATAATAATAAAAAAATCTTTTTAAAATAAATTTAGAAAGTATAATATCAATTTTCTATAATATTAATTTTGTTCATAAGATGAATATAAGTTCTGGAAAGAATATTACATATAAAATTAACTTATAAAAGATCATTTTAATTTCCTATAACTTGTAAAGTATAACATTAATTATATTCATAAGATGAATATTAAGATGAATATTAGTTTTTAGGAAAATGTTGTTATATTAATTTGAAAGAACTTGTTTGTGAAAATGAATTTTTTTCATGGATGTGAAATGACTTAAAATATTTTTATTGCGAATGTTGGAGGATTTCAAAATGATGTACAAATATCTTCTAAATATTAAATTTAAGATTTTTCTTTGTCATGTCTTTTTTATTTGGTCAATTTCAAGCTTTTGCATTAGTTTTATTTGAAAATGTATTAAAAAGATTTTTTTATTAAAAATATTGTTTATTATTTATTTTTACTCAATAATAACCATTTTTTATTTTATTTTTACATCATTTTGATTAAATAGTAACCATTCTTATTTATATATTGGATTCTTATTTATATATTGGATTTGTTCAAATAGTAACCATTCTTACATAATACAAACAACTTCAATCACATTGAAGATGCAAAATATCTGACAGGAAAACAATAACCACTTCTCATGGTAAAGGCATCTTGAACCTAAGCATATTTTTGGAACTTTCTCATTTAGAGCTTTCTTTCATGAATTTTCAACACTATACCAATAGTGATATATTAAAGAAACCATTGTGTCTAATTTTTTAAACAAACACAACTTATTATTCAAAGTAAATTTCCATTCACTCTTGGATTTTAAAAGGAAAAGTGTCTCCTCTTTTCAATCTTTAGGGAGTTTAATTTTGAATAATATCCTCCATTTAATTTTGTAGAAACAATTGTTTATCATCTAACATGTTAAATAACTTATAGGAGTTAAGTTAGAAATTGAATATTTGCCTCTTATAACAAGAGGGTGTGATAGAGGTTAAATTAGAGGGATATTCTTGGCATTTTAAAAATTTTCCATGAATGATCACTTATGATCCAAGTGAATATCGGTGGCCACCCACTTTTTGTAGTTGGCTCAAAATAGCTTTCTAGCAATTTTGATAATTTACTATTTTTAGTAGTTTTTCGAGTCCTGAACTTCCAGAGCCGTTTTGAGGCCCTAAACGACGTTTTTTGGGGTATGTTGCGATCACAAAATTTTAATTTTGTGCAACTGTTGTAGTCCTCGGATAGATCTTTCCAATGGGCTATCATACACCTAAAACGGAGATCGTATACAAAAGTTACGACCTCGGGAAGTTGATGTACTGACTTACCCAAACGGGGCCCACATGACTTTTGGCGCTTCATCTCCCAAGGTTAGGTTTTTGGATGTTTAGGGTTTTTGAAACTCCTGTTTATTGTAAAAAGGCCTTGAGAGTCTCATTGTAATCATCTTCTTGCGAATGAGCGTAGTCGTCACATCTCTTCTCAGAGATAAGCCACCACCATTCCAGCAAGCTTGTTTTCCGCTGCATTTTACAGTTTCAGCTTATTTCCTTATTGAATAGAAAACCAGTTTTATTGTATCTCTATTATTCTGTGTTAAGCATCTGGCAATAATCTGTAGTCATTTCGTTATGCTCATAAAATCTGGATCAGTGGTATCAGAGTGGCATGCTCCTTGTCGTCTTAGTGCATGTCCCCAACGAGGTCGGAGTACAAAGATTTGGGTCTTGAGCTTGTTTCTCTTGAGGACAAAATCTCTCGCACACCCAAGTGACCTCTCATGGAAGGAGAAAAGAAAGATGATGGGACAGGAGATCCTTTCAAACTGTTGATTGAGGAAGCCCTCATGCAACAAAGGAATGAGATGATGGATAATTTCGTGCAAATCCTTCGGCGACTACCAACGGGTGACGCATCTTCTTCGAGCGGAGGCACCGCCCCCTTCAAGGTACAAATAAACTTCGATATTCCTATATTTGAAGGTCAGATAGACACATATTTTTTAGACAAGTGATTGAATCTACTAGAAGGGTATTTCTCTGTCCATAACTTTTCGAATAGAGAAAATATTACTTTTGTGCTCCTCAAAGTCATTCCCCATGTCAAAGATTGGTGGGAAACTTTCTATGAGCAAAAGGAAATAGAGGAACCCTCATTATTTACAGTCACGGCCACCTGGTAATCCTTCAGGGATGCTATTAAGGAACAATACTACCCTGTCGAAAGTTATGATGACTTGTATACCAAATGGACCACATTGCGGCAAGAAAGAGACCAAGCAGTGCCAGATTTCACAAATATCTTCCATACCTTGCGCACCAAGCTGGGTATCAAATATTCGGAGAGACATCTAGTGCTCAAGTATCGTGATGCTCTGCATAGATACATCCAGACCAAAATGGAATTTCTGGACATCTCATCCTTGGGTGCGGCCTATCGATATGCCGTCAAAATCGAGCATAAGCTCAAACAAAAGACGCGACAATTTGGGCCGGGGAACCCCTCATAACAAAAGCCAGGAAAGGGCGGCCCCAACCCACAGAACAAAGGACAGAGCAAAGATGGACAGTATCAGGACAACCATTCTAAGTCGCAAGCAAAGAAGGACACCGGAAAGACAAAGAAAGATAACGGGAAGTGGTGCGACTTCCATAAGAGCCCTTGGCATAACACTGTTGACTGCCTCTCAAAGTAGACGCTGGTGGCCGAAGTGAAAGCCTTTGAATCAGATGTAGGTTCTGACTCTGAGTCAAAACCAGAAAGGGGAATATGGATCATTGATGCGGAACCCAGTGGCACCATTGCTACCACCAAGCTCCATCATGGTGAACCAGACGAGCCACAAGAAGGAGAGTGCCTCTTCCATTCATAGATGTGGGTAAAAGGCACCCCACTACACTTCATCGTTGATAGTGGTATCCAGAAGAACCTCATCTCATCAGAAGTTGTCTA
>JASDQU010685809.1:12687-26271 GCA_032191745.1 Picea mariana | reverse complement strand
AGTCAACATTCTAACTTTTATCAACATCATCTCATCTGCATCACCCACATGTAGTTATCATGAGAGAACATAAAAGAATTCATTTAGGAACTCAAACTTAGTTCAAAAGGGAATTCAACATTTTCCCCAAAACATGAAACTCTATTTCATAATTCATCTTGGCTATTGCCATATTATGAATGCAACCATCCTTGTGGAACATCCTTGTGATTTTCCACAGGCACCAAACTACATAACATCTTTCCTGTAATGCTTCATCTTGCATACAACCAACAAATTGTCAGTATTTCCTGTACATCATAATTCAATTGCAATATGTACAAAACCTTATGCAGTGATCTTAGAATTGCTTGCACCTAGAGATTCAATCACAATTACTAAACAATTTAATAAAATAGAATGACTCATCATTCTATGCATATGCATGTTCATAGTAATATTTGTAAGTTCATTACTTTTTTTTTCGGGTACAAGAAATTTTCTGTAGTCAGTATTCATGTGACTACTTGACTTGCAAATTTCCTGTCGCAATGTGTAACAACTCCTGAAATGTCCTCAACTTCATGAGTTAAAAACATTTCAGTTGTTAGTAACAATTATTTCCATGCAATAATATCTATGCATGTACTTACAAAACACATTCAACAATTGCATTTAGTATACAATTCTATCACTTACTATGAATGAGTGCAATTCTCCATGCATACTTATTCAGTGCACCTTGCATTGAATTACATAATGCTCTTTATCTCACTCATGTATCTCACCATCCATAAGTTGGAATTATGGACAATGTGTTGACACATTCTCCACACACTTCCTATTGTCTTCCCAATTAATTGGATGCCTTCCTTTTCGACCCGAACACTACACCAAGAATATAATTTTGTGGTGTTCATTAGTGTTAGAAAAAAGGTTGCAGTCCAAGTTTTATTTAAAGGTAGGAAGATTTTAGTACCTGTGTGGCTCATAACCTTTCCATATCCATACCTTGCCATATCCAACCATGTCCTAGTCTCATACATGATTAGCTTACTAGCATTCATTCCTATAACAAGTGCTTATCTTTTAAATCTTTGGTTGTTACCCCACAACCAAATTAACATGACATTCTACTATGTTAGAGTGTGCATTCAGAAGATAAAATCTTTGAATTAATACAGGCCTCCAGCCTTTACCACATCCAGTGGTATGAATTCAATAATATAATCATGTGATTTTATAAAATAACTCTGGCTGAGGAAATTCTTACCTAAATTTCCTTTTAGAAATTATGGAAAAAGAGTAATAAAAACTCATACCTGCATGACTGCCATTAATAAATTTTATACTACATGAATGTCTGATGGCAGTAAAATATTTCATGCTTCTTTTATCAAACTTATATCCAACACTTCAACTCTCTGTTGCTTCCCTCCTTATACAACAACATCACCAACAACACTTGCAACCATGCAAACATTCTTTCCTCTAGCTGACCCAACAAGTCGTAACAGACTTGCTGCCACATAAATTGCAACAACTTCTTTCTCCCTATAATACTTTTCCTTGATGATCCCAGAAGTCTACAATTCTTCCCGGATTCCTGAATCTTCTTATGCTCTCATTGTAGTCACTGTACATGGCTATTTATGCCCTGAGTCCTTTCGACGCAGTGCTCCTACCTCAGCGGGGTCTGCTAACCTCCCAGTCAAAGGATCTTTCAATCTTCTGAGTTGAATTGACTCTTTGGGCTCATGATTGAACCCAAAACAATTATACATAGGCCCCCTTTTCTCCTTTAGGCATAGGTCCTGTCAGACCCGTGGGATATTCTTGCGTGCTTCCAAAATTCCAAGTTTCAGGTGCTAGCCCCTTTTTCATTAGCCCTTTCCTTCATATGACCCTAGGCTATGAACTCATGGAAAACTGTGATTGTGGGCATGGGAAAGAGTGGTTTTAGGACAACCCAATTTTCGCCCCGCAATTCACCTCCAGCTGCCACACATCACTTTGTTAAAACTGTGGTATAAATTGCAGCCCGCTCTCAGAGTTTTAACATCCGAGCAAGTTCTGGCCCCGCAATCCATCTTGTCCATCAATCTTCAATGCCTTGGCGATGATCCATGATCAACGACAACTATCTATCTCCCTTTTTCTACCTTCTTTCCTCCTTCCACACACGATCCCAGATCTACACGATCTTTCGACACGTAGCTCCCTTCCAAATCGACGGCTACGGTTGATTCCAGCTCTCCGGCCCTCGAGAGTTTCCACTCTCAACTATATGTTTTTCCCCATATGACAATCTTCTAGAGTGGAAGATCTAATGACACCTTTCCTCAACAATCAGATGGTTATGATGAACTCCGACTCTCCGGCCTTCTGGAGTTCTCACGTCTCCACACACACAAATCTCCGGAGTGACAAATCTTCTACCATGCATCCTCTCCAAATCAATGACCCTGATTCTCTTTGGGACTTTAGCTCTTTCTGACCAAGACCACATCAAAAGTGCTTCAACCTCCTTCTCGATCAACGATCGAGGTCTCCTTTGGGACTTTGGCGCTTTCACCCTCTGCTTTCCTCCGGAGTTCCAGATCTGGCGCCACGCGTCCACTTTCAGATCAACACATGTCCAATGGAGTGAGTCTCCATCCTCCAGATGTCTCCTCGGAGATCAATGATCCACGTTCCTTCCTTCGGATCAACAACCTTTAGACATTTCAGGCTTTGGAGCTTCGGGACATCCCGAAACACAACTTCACAAAAACTCCGGAGTACGATTCTCCGAAGTTCGCGATCTAATGACACATGTCCAACCCAGATCAACAGCTCCCAACTGCTTCGACTGTTCGGGCTTCAACGATTTAAAACTTTCGTCCTTTGCATTCTCCCAGAGTGTTTTCACCCAAAATACACTGATTTCTTCCACGTGTTTTTCTGGATGCAACGATCCAGATCTTCTTCGTTCCTGTCGACTTCCTTTCGGAGGTTTTTTCCCCCAAACTTCCTGATCTCTCTCCAAGTGTCCTCCACAACAAACAATTGTGATTCACTTCGGCCTTTGGGAGTTTGATAGTTTGTCACGCTCCTCCTCTTGAGCTTTTGACTCCTTCCGAATTGGAAGAGTTTGTGGATATTCAAAGGTTTCAGCCTTTGAACTTTCTCCCGTGAACCTGACTAACCTGGGTCTCGGTTGTGTCTCTGCTAGCGCTATCCCTCTTGAGATTTGGGACTTGGAATAAGTTCGAATCATATGCACTCCTTGCGTTATCTCTTCTGAGCTTTTTGAATTACTCAGTCTCCTAAGGGTCTCAGCCCTTCTGTTTCCTTTCAAAGGAAAACTTTGTTCCCTTTGGGCAACCTTCTGCTCAAAGCACAACTTGATGAGTGTTTTCTATAGAGTGTTCAACAGATCTGTGTGTATCTTCCTCTGATACTCTTCTCCCTGAACTCGACAAAGAGTTCTCTCTATGCACACTTGCACTCCCTCGATGCCCGCCTGGCAGAGCCCTACAAGAGTTCTCAGTGATTCTATCTCTCTCTGAACTCAACACATAGTTCTTCTTGTGCACTCCTTGCATTTCTGTTGATGAAGGTTCAACGATATCTCTCTTGAGATTCTCTGAGGTTAAATTACCTCTGTCAACACACTCCTTGCGGACAATGTGCACTGCTTTCACTCGAAAACTCAAAGAAGAGAAACAATGGAAACTTATTCAATACTTCACCAGTTTACACACTCAAACCATGAACAACATATAAAAACATAAACACACTATATGCAAGAAAAATTGCTTTTCTATTATCTTTGTGAGTGTCTTCTAAGCGCTCTGTGAAAATTTTATTTTTTTCTAACACTCGTTGAACTCTGCCAACACAAGATGCAGTCAACCAGAATTTGTCAAGCCATCATTCCTTAACAAATCCCATAACATTCATAAACCAATATGATTTAAGAAAACATTCATATTTCATTTTCTTTTCGAGCTCTTCTCTGCTCTGTAATCATTTTCGGGTACTAGCCCCTTTCTCTCAGTCCCCAATCCATGTGATCATGGGCCATGACCAAGCACTAGATCACTAGGTGCTTACTCGGGCCTTCGACTTCAAAAGATTTCAAAGCACCACACAACAATCTCTCAGAGTTCCAGATTACCGAATTCTTGACGTAGGGCGGATCAACCATCCACGCCTAATCAACATCCGATGGCTGACACTTACTATGGAACCTCAGGTGTCTGAGTTCTGGGTCTTCGAGTCTTTGGGACTTCGGAGCTTCAGAGGATCTCACATCCACACATCTGAACTGCTAATCTTCGAACATTCCCAGTCACCTTTGGTGATGTCATTACGTCACATCACTTAATGTTTTCCAATTGCGGGGGCATGCAATGGAGGTTTGGAGTAACCTGCCTTTCATCCCACAATTCTTCTGACGCTGACACGTAACACCTCGGTGAAATTGGGGTTTGGATTGTGGGACCGCCTTGAATAATTAACTTCCGTGCAAATTGGGTCCTCGCAATTCCTCCTTGCCGTTGATTTTGATGTATTGTGATCAACACCATTGTGGGTCCTCCGACCTTCAACTACGTTACGTAAACTCGTCCCCACTAGCCCTACTCATACAAAAATCCACATGGCCGAATACTAGTAGCTGATACGTGGCCCATTCAGATGGGTGACATGGCCCATTCAGATGGGTGACACGCGTGACATTCCAAATGGAATTTCAATCTTCCATGGGTTTGAAACCCACTTACACATGGCACACATCCCATGTGTCCATGTACATCCAAGTGGTGTTATCATGACTCACTAACTCAACTCTTCGGTATATTTTGCCCTTCACTACTGTGTTTGACCTTTTTAACATTAGCTTGATCCAACGGTCGAGCTCTTCTCACCAGATCTATGGTGTAGATCCACTTCGGGGCTTGGAAGCTTCAGGCTTCGGACTTTCTCTTATTTTGCGTCAACTTCACCAAAGTTGCAAAGTCTGAAGGGATTCTAGGTTAACTCCTCTGCACCTTCCACATATCTGACGGTGGTAAGGGATTTCTCTTCCTTCCGAACAGATCCTACGACGCAGAACAAATTCTGTTACTCTGGGGATTTCCAAAGGAATTCACTGCTAACTGCCTCGTAACATTACCAGATCTGACGGTCATGAAGGATTATCCTTCTCCCGAACATATCCTAAGGTCCACATTACTCTGCGGCCCAATACCACTTCTGTCGTGGTTTTACGACACCGCTACTCCTCCTGATATTCATAACATGACCAAGGTAACTTCTTGGCACTCAGGAAGGTTCTTAGGTTTGAAATTGGTCCTCTAGACATAATTTCCACTTGAACCTTGAGTCCAATGACCACTTACCCAACCCATCCAGGCTCTGTGTTGAAACCTTGGGTCAGAACTTGAGTTTTGTCCATTTCGACAACAACTCCTTCTGAAACTCTTGCTTCAACTTCCACTAACATGGCCCATCCAGGATCAGTGTTGCAACCATGCTCTGATACCAATTTGTAACATCCCCGACCCTCCAGAGACCGGGTAATGCTACCATGCAAAATATACACTTATATGATATATATGATTTTAATGAATTTAAAACACTTAATCACGATAACACATAATTACTGCTATCAGTTCAGATTCAAACAAGATTAACAGTAAATCCACATGCAACGAAATACACGATAACATTCAAGCATAAAAAAACATGCATAAAATACATAATTAAGCACAACAATGATACTTATCTTTTAGCTAGAGTAAATCCACCAACTATTGTTACACATTATTTTGGTCACTCTGATGATGACCCTACAGGCATGTGTTCAGGCTCTCAAAACAATATTTTACATGAGGAAAATGACTAAGTTCTTCCCCTACAAGGCATATAATTAGAATGACGCTGCGGGATGACAGTGGCACATAGTGCGGAAATCCTTGATTTTCGCAGGCTGCTCTATGCCTGGCTCGCGGGATTTCCGCATGCTGCTATATAGGCAGGGTGCATTGGCGTTTGAAGCTAAGAAAAGGAAGAAGTTTCATGAAGTTTCTAAAAGGTGAATCTTCTAGAATGTGAGGTGGCGCCCGTACGGTTGTGATCTTATTGGCTTCTCTGATTTGGTGGGATCATCCTCATCCTTGTAACCACTTCACCTTCTCCTATATAATGATGGATTTCTCATGGAAAAGGTTAAGCAAGATTGAGCAAAGAATTGCTGAAAGAATAGGATGAAGACTGTGTGAAGAATCCTGATACAACTGATGCTTGGGGCCTCCATTTGTCCATCAAGATTTGTGGACCATTTTCATACAAATTCAGAGCAAGTGTATGTGTGTGTCGGAACAAAGGACCACTGAAAGGGAACTTGTGACATCAAGGCAATTCGGTTGTATCTTCCACTTTTACTTAATATGATACGGTGAAATGTTTCTTTCCCATAAAATCATTAGTGTTTTATTACATGACTCCTTGATCACATGTTTAGGTTTCCATTGAATCTACAATTATTGTTTTCACTTTGGTTGGTTTGTGTCATTGCAGATTTGATCTCACAAGAGCACCGGAGTGAAGAAGGGACAACGGAAATATAAGGAAGCAATATCTAAATATATGTCATCCATTCCTTCTTTGGTATTAAATTCAATGGTAACAACTTAGGGAAAGCGTCATGTCCTGTCTTGTTTTGTTCTATATCCAGGTGGATCTAGGGAGATTAGTTTATGTCCGCATTCACCGATCAAAATTGGAGACTCCACTGGGGATACGACTTGATTGTGGCTTTTTGTTGTCCATTTGCTTTTAACCTATTCTTTTTACTTGAAATCAGTTTCCGAGTCTATGGGAGATCCATTCAGATTCTCAAGATTTAAAAGTCCACTTTGATCCTTTACCCTCTTCTTAAAATTTCTTGATTTACAAACACTTCCGCACTGTACCTGTAACAACCCTAGTTGAATATATGTTTAAGGATTACTAAGTAAAAATTAATTAGGTGATTAATTGTCTTAACATGTTTTTAACTAAACAAAGATTGGCATAATAATATTAATTAAATATTTATTAATTAATTAATTGTTATAATTTTGATTAATTAATTAATTACCTATCACATTGAATGAACAGGATAATAAATTTAAAAAGGTTAATAAATTTAATTGTTTAAATTAAAAGATTACGTATACGGAGGGGATAAGGAGCATTAATAAATAAGGATAAGGAGCATTAATAATAGGATAAAGCATTAATAATTGGATAAGATAATAAATGTGTAGGTGAGGAAATAAATGAGGAGAAAGGGTGGTGAAGGAGGGATATGAGCGAAGGAGGCTTATGGGAAGGGGGATCATTATCATTCTACGGGGGGGTTTTGGGAGGGTTCTCTTGGATTTGCACAAGAGATTTTGAGTTCTGTAGTCGGGAAGGATTAGTACAGGGGGCACCAGTTTGCTGGGGGTTTTGGACACGGGGGCCAGGATATCCATATGGTATCCTGGAGCTAGGAAGCTGTCCTAGTTGGCAGGGTGGAAACAAGGTTTGGGTAGAGTTGGTCAGCTCATTAGGCAGCAACAAAGCAGCGGGCTAGACAACCAGGTCGACGAAGAAACTAGCATCAGGAAGAGGTAAAATTGTTTTATTCTGTTATGAAATTATTATGGTAAAATTGTTTTATTCTGGTATGAAATTATTATTCATTGATAAATTTATATGCGTATGTGCTGAATTTATAAGAAATTACCGAGTTTATGAAATCAAGTAGAAGTTACTATTTCAGTTTATGGAATTAATTGATGTTAAATTAATACGGTTATTATAGTACCCTATACATAGCCCGCGGAAACCTTCAATTTCCGCACCCTGGCTGTTTGCTTCAGTGCAAACTTTCCGCACCCTATTTGTTTCTGGCCTGCAGAAACCCTTGATTTCTGCACTGTGATATGCTATTAGGCTGCAACGACGTCTGTGAAATTTTTTGAGTTGGGTCTTGACCTCTGTTGATGCCCAGTTTTGATTTAGTCAGCTGGGAGGGACTTTTAATGCCAGTCCTTGGTTTTTTTCTGACTGTTTAACTTGCTATTGATTGGTTTCATAGATCGAACACCTCTCTTTTAATCTTTTTCCAGTTTTTGTTTTTGATTTTTATCAACAAGGGTATAATCTCTGAACTTGTATCTGAGTGCTTGCTCGATTAAAAGTCTTTGATTGGATTTAAAGTTTTGGATTGATTACATGTTCTGGATTGCTTGATGATTGGGAAGTCATTTTTTCATTTTCATTTGAAGAAACACTTTCTTGTCATTTTTTACTTTTATCTTCGTTGAAAGTTTGATTTGGGTGTTTGTTCAATGTATAATTTTTCTTGGATTACTGGTCCTTTCTTGGTCATACCCCTAATCTGGTTTTAGAAAGGAAGAATTTAAAGTCACTTATTTGTTTAAGAAATCATATATAAGAAAGTTTGTTGCATCCAAAAGAAGAGAACATTGAGAAACTTCATTGTTTATGGTTGTTTGCATTTGTGTTCATTTAAGAAAAAGAAAGTTATTACGTAGCTTACATCATTCTAGAAATACCTTCTCCCTATTGTAGATAGAGTTCATTGAACGAAAATTCGCATCATTCATTTCTATTTGCATATTATTGGGTCAAGGTCATACATAACATTGGTTTCATTCCCGTCTCCCTCTTGAGTAACAACAACCTTTAAAAAACATTTCGAAATCTAAAAACCAATTAGTAACTTTTATTTTCTAGGGCTCTTTTACACCAACATTAGATAGGATAGAGCTTTGGAATAGGCAGTGAGACACACTCTCCAATGCACAAAACACACAATAGCATCTTGTGATAGGGAGTGTTTAATTCCATTTGCAACATTTTTTCCTGGGAAGCCCTTCTCACACAAGGGTCAAACCTGAGGTCACAATGAGATTTGTAGAGTTACTCACCTTGCTTTGTTGATCTTAGTGTAGATATTGCACGCATTATGGGGGTCGCTTGAAGGTATACCCACAATGATGAGTGGAAGCCTCTCAAGTTGATTTCGGGCTAGATACCCTGCCTTTGCGCATGGATTACACTGCCGACTGTTTCCCCAGGCATCATTGTTGTTCTTGGTAGCCTTAGTTGCCTATCTTCTTAGGGTCTTACACAAGGTGACTGTGGAGGGGCAAGTATTCACGATACCTAGAATTGACGTTGGCCAGGCTCACTCGGGCTCCTTGGAGGGTATACCCATGATTATGTGTGGGAGCTTGCACCAAGGTGTAAGTCTGTTAAGCAGGTCATGAACGTAATTTTTCCACCCACTTTGTCCTAGCCCCTTCGTCTTGAATTTGCGACATTGGATTTCATCACCAACTAGTGACTTCGAAATAAGAAGGTTTTGTTTGCTTGGTCTGATTCCTAGATTTTATTAGCGAGTGTTGTTTGTTTTCATAGTTGTCCATAGATTTTTTCCGTAAAATTTTTGGTTCAACCAGCATTGACCCTCCACGCTGTTCACGTAGGATGCAAGGACTACCTTCGGAAGATCCAGAAGTCTCTGAACCCTTGCTTCATAACCCACTGAAGGGCTCTCCTCAACAGAGTGAGATCCAGGATAGCATACCATCTCAAGCAGAAAGAACCGACTCTCTAGACAATTTTCGAATTGTTCCTGATTCTCTAGATGCTTTCTGCATCCCTCCTGGATACGAGAGACGTATTCTCCGATTGAATTCCTCCGAAGAACTTGTTGTTGAAACTTCTAGAATACCAACCGGACCTCTTACCATCCCAGAAAGTGAGGATCCTTTTTGGACCACTGACATATTTCGAACCCCAGCTATTGTGTGAGACCTTTACGGCTCGGGGGAAAGTGTTGAAATACCCGTCGTCTCTGAACTACTCGAGACATTTGCTACCTATACAATACCACTAGATCACTTTAATAGCACGACTTGTTATCTTTTCGTAGGTTCAGAAACACAGTCTGTTGGTCCTAGCTTGACTATTCCTCTTCTGATGGCCCATTCTACAATGGTCCCACACTCTACGACTATTCCCATTGGGAATCCGGTGGTTACCCAAGATCCCATCGGTACACCATTTTCGTATAGACCTGCCCCATCTCTCCCTCATGGGTATCATGCTTTAAATACTTCTATCCCCATTCCTACTCAAGTTCCGTCTGGAGCTTCTGAAATTTTTACTCCTCCTTGGTACAATGTTGCTTCCGATTTCATTCTGACACCTTCCCAGGTCCCCTCCAGAGGGTCTTATCCGCCTTTTATGGGAGGATTTGGCCCAAGTGGCTCCAATCCAATTGGAGGCTCTACTCCATCACTCACTTTTGGTTTTCAGATTCCTGTTGGAGGACAATATAACACTGGGGGGAAAACTCAATTTGGAGGTCACAACCAAATTAGAACACCACCCCCGCTTGGAGGACAACCCCTGCTTGGAGGTTCTACCACACCTCATGGAAAAAATATTCCAAGATCATTAGCCCAGTATTGGAACCTTCTCATCCAGGTAAATCCACAATCATCTTGGGGGGAAAAAACTCAAGTTATCTCTTTCATACCCCCTAGTTCAGGCCAACCGTATCTCGGTTCTTCCAATCCCATTTGGGGTTCGAACGTTCAATCTAGTTTCCCTTTCCAAGGGACCATCCCTAATCAGTACAACCCTATGGGATACATGTCTCCACATTCACATATGAATATGTTAGGAGCTTCACCTCACATGCAGACTGCTTACGGTCCTACTGGTATACCAACGGGACTTCCTCCCCAAAGTCACCAGTATCCTCATGTGAATAGACAGTTACCTTTTTTATCCACTTTGGATCTTCCTGACTTGTCTAGAATCTTAAATGACCCCATCCTGCATTCTCTCCATTGGCCCGTTATACCGGTCAAGCTACCATCCGACATTCCAAAATTTGATGGTAAATTGGGAGAAGATCCAAACAACCATGTCATGACTTTTCACCTTTGGTGTTCGTCCAACTCTTTGATGAACGATTCCATTCGGTTATGACTCTTCCAACAAACTATTACAGGTTCGGATGCAAAGTGGTATATAGAATTACCATGAGTTTTCTTCACTGACTTTAATACCCTAGCCATGGATTTCCTCACACACTACTAGTTGCCAGTCCATCATGAAACGAGAACCAATATTTTGAGTTCCTTCAAGAAAAACAAGGCCACTCACATCTCCGATTACATTCATGAGTGGAGATGAAGACGACATTAATTCAAACTCAATCTTCCCGATTAGTTATTGGCAGAATGGTTCATGAAATCGTTTGTGAATAAAATCTCTCGTGACATTTCCATGGGTGGAGTTGTCACAAAAGAACAGGTGATCAGTCTCACTTAGTACCTCGATCTCGTTTATTCACAAACGGGTACTCTTTACGATTTTCTCCCTGACGCATCTCATCCTTCTACCACCACTACCTCAACTACCCATGTTGCTTCTCATGTGGTTGATGGTGTGATTGGCACCTTCCATGCTCAACCTCAATATGTACAAGCCTCTCCCACCAATCCCAAGTCTATTGCTTCTAATGTTTAAAATGCTCCGACTCTTACTCCTTCCACCTACAAAACCTCTGAGGTGAATTCCATTCAATCTACCCCTGCCGGAAAAAATAAATCTAAAAAAGGGAAGGGTAAGAACAAGGAGGATAAAAATAACCCACAATCTGAGAAACCCAAAATGCAACCTGTTGATGATAAGGATAAGTGCAAACCCCGATACCCTTGCCTTATCTGTGGTGATGATTACTACACGAAATATTGTCCAAGATGAGCCGAGGTTACTAAGTTCCTTCAAGGGACTGCGACACCTCCCACACCTGCCATTTTGTCCCAACCTTTCCCTTCTCAACAACAGGCCCAGTTGGTAATTCACGACCAACCCTCTCCCTCCACTACTTCCTATGTACTTATGTGTACTGGTGATTCGAAAAAGAATGACGTACACTTACCACTCAGGCCAAAGATTACTCTTCCTCAAAGGACAAAGTTGACGATATACAACCTTCGTTGGTTCAACAGTATCCCTCGACTTCACCTCCCAACGATCCTCTTCATCTCGAACAACCAAGTCTCGATACAGTTCTTTGCCCTCCCCTAAAGGGTGTTGTTCGAAATTCTGCCTTCAATCCTCATGCACGTGCTGCTCAGAACTACAGTATTGTAGAGGATTTGGCGCAAGAACCCTCCATGATGTCGGCTCTCGAAGTCCTTAAAAGTTGTCCCACTCAACGAAAGGAACTGTTAAAGGCTATTGGTGGAACTGAACCTATGGATACGAATTTAATAATTTTTGACCTGGAAGATCACATTCCAAGGTTACCCCCTCAACTCACATTTCAGATACAAGTTGTTGTCGCAGACAATTGTAGAACAGTTATTGACAAGGGTACCTCAACGTGCGTAATGTCTGTTGCATGTTGGAAAGCCATTGGCTCTCCTCCCTTAACTGAATCACACAACACACTCAAAGCCTTCAATGGATCTAGCTTTAAACCCTATGGTGTACTCCCCTCGTTGCCTATTACATTAGAAGGCAAATCAGTCAATGTCGAAGTTGATGTCCTTGACGCACCTCTTGATTACAACCTCTTACTTGGACATAGTTGGGTTGGTTCCATGCATGTAGTTGTGTCCACTCTTTTCCATGTCGTACGTTTTCCACACCAGGGAAAAGTTGCTACAATAGACCAACTGGCCTTTTTAAACTCTGATACTCATACTAGAAACGTATCCTTCATTTCAAAGACACCCCCTGGACGGTATGAGAATGTCGGGGTCTACTCAAAGATTCGACTTTGATGGGTATGTTCCCAATCCCACCACCCGATGTTCCACCTCCTTTGGTTGTCTCAATCAACATGATTTCCACCTCCGTTCATGAAACCCCTGCGTCTTTTGACCCATGAATAATACCCGAACCTGGTGATTATCTTCGCTATGGTGACCAGATGCCTTTAAGTTCGGTTGAATACGCTTATCACGCCATTCAATCGGACGACCCTTCTACTCCGTCTCTTGGTGATTCATCTATAGATCTGTTCCATTTTATTTTTCCTACGGACAAGATGATCATGTCGGGTATGTCCATGGAAGACACCCCATGGGATGATGGGCATCATCGTTCCATCCTCTTCCTAGAGTAGCACACCTTAGAGAGTTACCAGTGGATCTTGACTTCGTCGATGATTGTTGTCATTTCTTCTGTTCCCGAGTCCACACACGATGTGTTATATGAAGGGAAATTGAGTAACATTTCACCCACCATTCCCCTCGACATATCTATTAAACCCGAAGTTGTCGAAAATGTTCACATCGGAGCTTCATGTTCCATTGATGAGGTTGTCACATATAAGTCCCTTTTTCAGGAGTTTCGTGACATCTTCACATGGAGCTATGAAGAGATGTCGGGTATTGAACCTGATATTGTTATACACAAAATTAAGACCTACCTGGGCGCTCAACCCATTTGACAGAGACTTCGCCCGGTCCATCCTCGTAAGGAAACTTCTATCAAGCTTGAGTTCGAAAAACTTCTTAAAGTTGGCTT
>JASDQU010685809.1:0-11850 GCA_032191745.1 Picea mariana | reverse complement strand
ATCTTCACATGGAGCTATGAAGAGATGTCGGGTATTGAACCTGATATTGTTATACACAAAATTAAGACCTACCTGGGCGCTCAACCCATTTGACAGAGACTTCGCCCGGTCCATCCTCGTAAGGAAACTTCTATCAAGCTTGAGTTCGAAAAACTTCTTAAAGTTGGCTTTATTTATTCTGTGGCTTTAACTGATTGGGTATCCAATCTAGTTCTGGTTAACAAGAAACAAGGTACGATCTGTGTCTGTGTTGATTATAGGGATATCAACAAAGCTTGTCCTAAGGACAACTTTCCCACCCTCTTCGTTGACCAGATTGTCGACGATTGTGCCAGAAGTGAAATCTTCTCTTTGATGGACGGTTTCTCCGGATATAATCAAATCAACATCTTACCCACTGATCAACAAAAAACCAATTTCATTTGTCCTTGGGGCACCTTTGCCTACCGGAAACCACCCTTCGATTTAAAGAACGCCGGTGCGACTTTTCAACGTGCCATGTCTTACGCTTTTCATGATATCAGGCACATTGTACAACCATATCTAGATGACCTACCGACACATTCCATGCATCATAGTGACCATCTGGCACACCTCTGAGCCATTTTCCTTCGTTTTCGGTTCTATCATATATGCTTAAACCCACACAAATGTGTCTTCTGTGTGTATTCCAGCCGACTCTTGGGCTTTATTGTGTTACATCAGAGGATCAGGGTAGATCCTTTGAAGGTCGAGGCGATTCTCAATCTCCCTCCTCCTTCCTCACTCCGCCAGCTGCAAAGTTTGCAAGGGAAGGCAAACTTTTTACGTCGTTTTATCCCAAACTATGTTGAGTTAACGCTCGGATTTACTCGACTGCTGAAGAAAGGTTCTAAGTTCGTATGGGATACCACTGCCAACAAAGCCTTCGAAGCTTTGAAACAGATTTTAATCCGTATTCCACTAATTTTATCGACCAAGGGGCATGGATACATCATCGTAGCCGTGGATTATTTCATGAAATGGGCCGAGGCAATGCCTACATTTGATAATACTGAAAAAACTTCAGCCCTATTCATATTCAATCATATCATCACACGATTCGAAATCCTGCAAGCTATCATCACTAATCACGGTAGCCATATTCAAAATTTCATGATGTCCGAGCTTACCGAAAAGTTGGGTCTTCGACATGAAAACTCAACTCCCTACTATCCATAGGCCAATGGCAAAGTTGAAGCGATAAACAAGGTTCTCATCACTATGCTTCGACGGATAATAGGAATTCACAAGACAAGTTGGCACATGATGTTGTTTTCAACATTGTGGGCATATCGAACATCCGTAAAGTCCTCTACGGGATTTATGCATTTTCAGTTGGTGTATGGTATCGAAGTTGTTCTACCGATTGATTGTGAGATATTGTCATTGAAGCTAGCCATTGAACTTCTTTCCAACACCTCTATCGAGGAAGAACGTCTATTGTATCTTATGCGATTAGACAAAACCCGTCGTGATGCCACCCTAGTTATTGAAACCCAGAAGAAATGCATAAAATCCCAATAAAACAAGCATGTCAAGCCACGTGTTTTCTCTGAGGGTGATCTAGTTCTCCTCTATGAACATGATCATGATTTACTAGGGGCCAAAAAATTCGAGGCTATGTGGCGTGACCCTTGTATCGTCAAACGAGTGTTGGAGAATGGAGCTTACGATTTAGTAGATTATGATGGCATTCCTTTGAGTGAACCCAGAAATAGGATTTACTTGAAGAAGTACTATGCTTAGACTATCTTTGCATGAGTGCTTGTGTTCTTACTGTATCATACTTTTGTGTGCTTTTTTTTATTTAGTTTCGAGCCCCAACTGCTTACCTTGTGTTGTGCTTGGTTTCTAGATGTCAGCATCTTCACTACCCTATATTGGCTTTACCGATGGTGCTAGTCGTAGTACTCAGAACCTAGATTCTGCTTCTTGGGCAATCTACGCACCCACGAACAAACTTATCAGTCTGCAAGGTGTTTGCCTCGGCTGTGCAACCAATAATATCGCAGAATATAGCGCAATCATCGAATTGTTGACCGATGTTATTTCACTTGGGATTCGACAACTGGTTGTACGACTTGATTCACAGCTATTAGTGCTATAGTTCAATAACATCTATACTATTCGGATTCCTACTTTGTTACGAGTATATTTACGAATTCGCCTCTTGGAACGTTACTTTGATTATATTGAGTATCAACACATTCCTAGATGTCTAAATACGTTAATCGATGCATTAGCCAATTATGTGTTAGACAGACATTTGAGACATTTATAAATCCAATCACACATCACATGTTGTATATAAAGCAAAGTAAGCCAGTAGAAGCCTCATGTATATATATATAATGATAAAAATGTTTTTTACAAAAAAAATGTTTTCTGTCCAAAGACAAAATATCAAAATATGAAGCCCATGGCTTCTACAAAATAGCATCATAGATGTTGCTCACGGTAGCATACTACTACCCGTGCTACCCTACCGAGTAGTCAGATGAGTGAACCAGACACGCCTACGGTGTGGCCCTGATAACACCTCAGAATCTCGTTGATCGAGATGTCTGGGATGTTTGCTGTCAAACCCTCTAGATTCTGCTCGACTGCCTCATAGTCGTTAGCATCCCATCCTGCTACTACAACTACTTCCCCTCGTCTCTGAATGGGGGATGTACCTGGAGGTCAGTGTGGCCCTACATCTACATGGTCAAATTTTTTTATTAGTCATTGGATAGAGAGCATAAAAAACATCTTATATTCTAAAAAATTCACAAAAACATCATAAAAACAAAATATTTTTCTTACCTAGGTCCCCCCACTGAAAACCCTCAGGTAGAACCAAATCGGGGTCACCTCAAAAGTCCAAGCCAACATAGGCGTAATCATCTATCATCAATATTTGAGGCCTCAACCAATCAAAGAATGCATCGTTGTATTTGGTAATGGGGCTCGCTACATGTTGAGCCATGAGATCGCACCACCTTTTCATCCTCGGATCCCATGGCGCTGGTATAACCCAATCTACCTGTAGGTGTAAATGAGGGACTCTTTCTAAAAAGAAAGACACCAAAATATATCCATACCTAAATTGCTTCAAGTCCCCATTCTTGCTTTTGGTTAACTGGGTCTTCATACTGCGAAGAAAACCGTCGCACCAGTTGAACACACAAGGTTCTGTGCATTCCGCGACATACTGAAAATAACTTTGGAGGGCCATGTGCGGAGATGCACTTCCTGCCATCAGTGCAATGGTAAATAGAATGGTCTATAGAGTTAAATCCCAAACACCTCTGATGGCTACCTTACCTTTGTGCATCTCGGCCTCAGGTTCGCAGTACCGACAAATGCATTCGCTCATCAACAGATCACCACCTCGACCTCCTGTTAAGGTCACATGTGTTCCACGATGGGATAACCCCGTTAAGAAGTAAATGTATTCGATATCCAAGGAAAGAACATGGACACCCACATGAAACACCTGCTGGTCTACATCCCACATGTGGACCAGGTATTCTAGTAACCTCAGTTGGGCTCTCATGCCCTGGATTTTAATTTTTTTTAACAATTTGCACTGTCGTAAGGGATTGACAGTGCCTGGATCATTCAAGGCCTCGAAGTCATCATCCTCGTGTTCCCGTTCTCTCCACTCCAACATTTTGGCAATTGAATACCTACATGGAGATGAGAAAAAGGGATTAGCATCTTCAATCGTTGCTTTTGAAATTCTTTTTTGGGCAAACGCGTGGGTAAAGTTTTGGGTTTTCGGCTGCCACAGATGAACTTTTAATATAGTGCAGGGTTTCCGCAAGTGAGCCATAGGGATCCTGTGGAAATCATTGATTTTCGCAGGTCCCGATACTGGTCACCTGCGGTGGCCCTAGCGTGTGCCTACCACCCAAAAACTCATCCAAAATATACCTTTTAACCAAAATAAATGAATTTGAATCCATTGAAAAAGAAGAGGATGACGAGCCTACCGTGTTGACGGAGACCGTTTGCTAAATGGTAGTCTGTGATTCTCGCAATCGACAGCCGAAATATGAGGTAAAAACAGGTAGACAAGTTTTGAATGAAATGCAAATGAAATAGCAATAAGAAGTTTTACCCCTATTTATTTAACTTTTTTCTTTTTTCTAATAATATTTTATATTATTTTAATGCATTTTATCATAACCTAAAAGTCTAATGGTCCTGTGAGTCTTTTATTTTTCGCAGGTGGAAAGACTAAAGCCCTGAACAATTCCATATGGATGTCTTTTTGATTCGCTTTTATGTTTGTTACATATACCAATACTTTTTAGGGTTTTTCAGAAAAACCTCGAGCCTAGTCTTTGTTCGTTCTCGTGCTCGAAAATCAATGAGAATGTAACCAAGTATACTTTTGTCGTTTTTTTGTACTCGTCATGGAAACACGAAAAATGGAACCCATGGAGTATCCTTTAAGCTCTTTTCACACTCTGTAAAAACGAAAACATTGTTGAGCAACCTTGTTCTTTTCACGCTCATAAAAGTATTTGAAGATAACATTCGATGGGCGATAGTTTATCACTTTTTCGGTCTCGTCGAATTATTTTACGAAAAAGGAACTGAGAGAGTTCTCTTTAATGTGTTTTTTAGACTCTATAAACATGAAAAACCCTCGAGTTTTCTATCTTTGGACTCGTTAAACAAACATCGTAAGACCCACATGGGATCGAACCACTCCTTCTTAGGGTTCGTTAAACATTCTCTAAGGGACTCGTCCGAAGGATGAGATTACATCAACAAGCATATGTTATCCTCCTTAAGCTTGCATAAAAATAAAGAGCTACTCGCTAGAAATGGTGGGGGAAAATTTGGGAAAAAAATGTGTCTTTGTACCCGTGTTAGTGGCAATACTAGTCGCTCTTGAACATGACACCCCCTTCGTCATTTGAATCCGGGTTGGGAAATCCATTTTTCTCTTGTCTAGCCCTCTGCAAGTACATATCTTGGGTCGTCTTTGAGTCAATGCTACCAAGACCAGTGTCGTGCCATTCATATGTTCAAGAGAAGTCCAAGAAAGCCCGCTCTCGAGTCATCCATCTGCAATTGTCATTTCTTACCATGTCGGCCTTCCTTGTGTCAATTTCAAATCATTTTCTTACTTTGATCTACCCTAAATCTGTTACTTATTTCGTGTCATTGATGGGGGATACATCAAGGCCCTCCTGTGACGAGTATTTTCCTGTCGACTTCAACTCATCATCCGTGAACAAGACTTAGAAATCGTTTAGTACCTTGGAGCCTGCATGCCTCAATGACAGGTTTCTTCGCTTTCAACAGTGGTTTCACATCATTGGTCTCTGATCGAGAGATTTCATCGAGTGTTCAACTTCAACTCATTTATTCACATTCGTTGGATTGTACTAAGGTACGTTGGGAGTCATTGACATCAATGGTGATTTCCCTCGCACTTGTTAACGGTTTTCATCGATGACCGGTAATCAAGTGGTTTCTACCATGTTCGACTTCAGCACCTATAATCGCATGGTTAGATTTGTACTTACGGACGATGGGATTGAAGACCCTGGATCTTATCATTTTGGTCTAGGTTGCGATGGAGTATTTATGATTTGTATTGACACACAGATCCACTTTGTATGTCTAGTGGTTGTGTTTGAATTGGTGTATAATTGGTGGTCGTGACTTACATTTATGATTTAAATCACTTGTAGTTTGAGCATGGGAATGCCTACCTCAGAAATGGTATAATTTTAAGCAGATGATTGATTGTTTGCAGGTTCCCGATTAGTGTGCTCCTTGTTCCCGACACACACATGCATTTTACAAAGTATTTCTATTGTCACAAGTTCCAACCTCGTACTTTGGGGGGCATTATGTTACACATTATTTTGGTCACTCTGATGATGACCCTACAGGCATGTGTTCAGGATCTCAAAACAATCTTTTACATGAGGAAAATGACTAAGTTCTTCCCCTACAAGGCATATTTTTAGAATGATGTCACAGGCTGACAGTGGCACACAGTGAAAAAATCCTTGATTTCCCCAGGCTGCTCTATGCCTAGCTCGTGGGATTTCCGCATGCTGCTATATAGGCAGGGTGTGGCGGCATTTGAAGCTAAGAAAAGGAAGAAGTTTCACGAAGTTTCTAGAAGGAGAATCTTCTAGACTGTGAGGTGGCATCCATATGGTTGTGATCTTACTAGCTTTTCTGATTTGGTGGGATCATCCTCATCCTTGTAACCACTTCACCTTCTCCTATATAATGATGGATTTCTCATGGAAAAGGTTAAGAAAGATTGAGCAAAGAATTGCTGAAAGAATAGGCTGAAGACTGTGTGAAGAATCCCGATACAACTGATGCTTGGGGCCTCCATTTGTCCATCAAGATTTGTGGACCATCTTCATACAAATTCGGAGCAAGTGTATGTGTGTGTCGGAACAAAGGACCACCGAAAGGGAACTTACGACATCAAGGCAATTCAGTTCTATCTTCCACTTTTACTTAATATGATACGGTGACATGTTCCTTTCCCATAAAATCATTAACGTTTTATTACATGACTCCTTGATCACATGTTTAGGTTTCCATTGAATCTACAATTATTGCTTTCACTTTGGTTGGTTTGTGTCATTGGAGATATGATCTCACAAGAGCATCAGAGTGAAGCAGGGAAAACAAAGATATAAGGAAGCAATATCTAAAGGTATGTCATCCATTCCTTCTTTGGTATTAAATTCAATGGTAGCAACTTAGGGAAAGCGTCAGGTCCTGTCTTGTTTTGTTCTAGATCTAGGTGGATCTAGGGAGATTAGTTTATGTCTGCATTCATTGATTTATCCAATAACAATTGCCTGCAGACCTTCCATGAACCTCCCAGCCTTAGACCACACTGTTCATCACTCTCAGCAGTAGGTCACCCCCGAGCTGGGACTAAAATCCATCGGGCAAGGGAATTCTAGGCTTGGCAAGGACAACAAGGAAGTTGCACAAATCCACTGGAAGGATCTTTTATCCCATGAGCCACTTATGCCCACAGCTCACAGACTCTCATTCCCCACATGCCTACTCCACCCCAGGAGAGTACACCTTCACTACTACAAGTCCATCGGCCAGTACACCTCCCTTACCTTGGGCTTCAACAACAGGCTGGACCAGAAGTCTCAAAGTACTGTAGCTGCTACGGGACTCCCTTCCAAAAGAACTGACTTCCCAGAAAACTCTCTCTCCCGGGAGAGTTGCTCACAAGACTGAAAGCCTGCTTCTTCAATTTATCTCCTAAGAAATACTGCAACAACATTTGGCTAACATACGGATGACAACAACAACAAGACCAATTATGGACACCGAAAATGGCAACAACCTAACACTAAGACACAACACGGCTCATGTGAACACAAGGCAACAACCCCAAACGGTTAAGGCACGAACTTAGATTTGTAGTGTGGATAAATCTGGGTTCAAAGAACACACAGGTCAGCTTTTCCCTCCCCGAATGGTTTCTTAGATGTGCGAGCTTATGCAGAGGGCAGACGCAGAGGCCTCAATGGGTTAGACGATGAATGAGAAATGGCAAACAAACCTCCTTCCCGTGAGCGGTTTTCTCAATCGTGCGTACTGTGCATAGGTAACCAGAGGTCAACGTCCCCCGGCCAACGAGTTCAAGCAGAGGATACAAGAATGGCAGATGAACTCACGCAGAGGATGGCAGAATGACTCATGAACCCCCAACTCAGCTAACGCTTCAACTCTTAACTGCATGAGCCCAAGTTGACACTTGTCTTCCTGGAGCTCCATGCAATCTATTTAGCCTACGTCCCACTTTCCAGGAACTTAGGATAACAAAAAAATATAATGTTCACCTTAGTCTTCAGGAAATAATATTAAAATATTATTCCTCTAGAGGTAAGCCCCCTAGCTTAGCCCCTAGGCCCTGGAGCTTAGTCCCCCCTTCCTTACCCTACCTAGTGGAGCTTAGTCCCCATAACTCTTCTTCATGGTCGGTCTACACGCAACAATGTTTATATTTTATTAATGATCTGCATAATTACATATACAAAATCAGGCTCCTAGCCTTTAACACTTAGGCTCTCCGGCCTAATAAACACATAAGCCCATCAGCTTATCAACATTCGGCTCACCAGCCTACAAAACTTGTTTACAATTCATAAATACAACTGGGGCTCGTCCTTGGGGTATTACAGTTGCCATGTTTTGTGATAGGTTTTATGAGCTTAAAATAGTTTATTATGTTTAAATGTCGTAATTTACATCACATCAACATATTTATTGAAAAGTTAAAACATTTGGAAAAATTAAAATTATATAGAGTTGACATGTGGCATTTAAAAAATATTTCAATGTCGACTATAAAGTATTAAAAGTAAAAAGGGAAAACTTTATTGCTCTTTACATGTTCAACATGAAGTTGACAGGTGACATTTAAAAGATATTAATAAAGGGAGATATGTAATGAAAAAATTGGACCAAGTTGTCAGGTGAATAATAATGCAGTCAAACCAAAAAATATAATCATTATGTCAAAATTACTAAAGGCTAAATGGTAAAGAACCAAGTTGCTAGGTAAATAAATGACATATTGATATACCTTAAGTTATTGGAAATTACCATTTTATGTATATATATATTCTATCGGAAGGTAATGGCTTCAAAGACCAAGAAAAATAATAAAAATCTAGTTAAATCACAGATGTAAACAATACATTGATAAAAAAAATGCAGTTAAATAAAAAATAAAATCAATGTCAAAACTACAAAAGGCTAAATTGTAAGGAACCAAGTTGGCAAGTGAAACAATGACATGGAGATTGACCTTAATCCATTGGAAAGCAACCCTTTTGTGTGTATAGATTTTTATGAAGCCACTCAAAACAAGCCTTTCCAATGATTCAACATTGTAATTTATAGAATTTGCTAGGCTTTTGTTGTGAAAGGATCGTGAAAATCAGACACAATTAAAAGCTCAGCAGAACCTAAATTGTTGACAAAACCCCCCACTTGAAATTACTCATAGTTCCACTAGTATCACAGTTGATAAAAAGGGTTTTGGAGTTTCTGAAACTACCTAGAACCTCAAAAAAATATGAAATCTACCGAATTGATCCCAACCATGAATTTTGTTTTCCTGGATAGTTGCAAGCTACAATGAAGAGGTGTTTTATTGGTTGATTAAACACGACCCTAAAATATTTATTGATAAACTTTAACATAACATATTAGGGATTTTGATTATGGATCTTAGTTAGATAGGCATACACCCTACTGAAGATGGTAAAAATCTTGTAATGATACATGGTTTTCTTGATCATTTTAAAATCTATGGCAGAGAATGAACCTACAAAAAAATGAGCTTTGCTTTTTAAACATAATTCTCTTAGTGAAAAACCAACAAAGAGAGCATACTCGAAACAATATGGTGCATAAAATGTTGCATACTTTGATGATCGAAATTCAAAGTGGCAATCTCTACTCCACTATATGTTGTTAAAGCAGTCCCTGAGTAACCTTCGAAGTGGGTGAGAATAGTTGTTGCCTCAAAGAAATCCATGTGCTTTAATCCTCAAAGCACGCCACTGAAATATGTGGGAAAAAAATATTAGAGCTCTTTAGCATGCATGGTCTCTCATTGGAGCTTGAATTACAACAAGGTCGAGGTGGTAGATAGGTGTTAATGATCTATTGTAATTCAATGTTAATGGAAACGACTGTGTGATCCACTTGGGGGATCTCCTCAGTGATTTCCTACCTTGTACAACGTGCTACCATGAATGCAAATATTTTCCAACTACTTACCCAGATCACATGAATACAATCTTATGCCAGCAAGAATCATATCCTCCATCCATGGTTGTCGAGTCATCATGTCGGTTTTCGTTGGAAGAACACTGATAAATATCATTGCCAGTTGCCAGGGTATCATCCACCATGCATGAATGCATGTTGCATTCTTAATTCAATGATTGGGCGATGCAACAACCCACTAATGATTGAGATGTTGCATGGTGGATAATGTATGCCATAACCCTTACCCTGAGTTTTTGTTATATGACTTCTCAGTTTATTAAATACAATGAAATTGGATTTTTTAATATTTTAAAAGTGTTTTCAAACTTTAGAGAAATAAGCCCCCGGGGGGCAGCTCAATTGGCAAGTGCCGTGATATAGCGTGTTATGTACGATGAGGTTCCAAGTTCAAATCCCCCCGNCCTGGAGGTTATAGTGGTAGCGGTCGGAATCGACCCCGTGTCACGCGAGTACGAGACCGGCCCAGTTGCCGATTCCGCCAGCATAAAAAAAAAAAAAAACTTTAGAGAAATATTATTTTGTTTTTTTAAGTAGGCCTCGTATACTAATCCAATTTTTTATTAAGTAGATAAGGTGTGATTTAATAAGCATAATTTTTTTATTTTTTAAATAAAAAAATTATTTGTATTTTTTTTTGCTTATTTTTTAATATTTAAATAAAGTGAAAGTTAGTAAGTGAAAACAATTATTTTAATTTATTTTATTATTATTTAGATGATTTTAAAATGGACTAAAATCACTTGAAACAAAATTAAGTTTATTTTCTTACTAACTTATTCATTTAAATAATAATAATCATTTAATTATAATATTTGATTTGGATTTTAGTAATTTTTTTCTATTTTTCGTATATTTATTTTATTTTTCACATATTTATTTTAATTGTGTAATTGAAAATTGAAATATAAAATATGATGATGATGGTGATAATGATTAACGTCTACTAAGACCGAATTGGTCTATCAGACCTTAAGAGGGCAAGTGATTACTTGTGATTCTTTAGAATTTTGTTTCTGTGCTTGAAAAGCATTAAGAGAAGCTTTCCAAGATCACCATACTTTTGTTGAGTTAAGAGGTTAGGAAGGTTGGTAGTGTGATAAATATTTTGAAAATGAGATCTAATATGGGTATAGGCTGGACAATCTAAGAGACCGTGCTTTTCATCTTCAACATTCTTAGTGTCACAAAGGTGACACACTGTTTCATCCCATGGCGTTTTAGGAATTGACCAACGCCCAGTTTCACTATGGAGCTCGTGAGAATTTGTTCTTATCTTAGCAATGCTTATTTTTTTCTTTATACTTGGCAAAACAAATAGATAATTTTGATCTTCTATATTAGGGTTGATTAAATCTTTATAATACCTTAATTTTCTTTTTTCCTCTAACTCCTTATCACACCACATTTTCTCCTTAAATTTTGATTGGACATTTTTTTATAGTATCTTTATTCTGCAAAATGTTTTCTTCCATGATTCCCCAATAGTTTAGCCAAGACCGGATGTCTTTATGCCATCCTCGCTTGATTCGATGGTGGTTATGATTTGATTTTGAAGCAATTTTAGGTAGCCTCTTGTCTTACATGTTGTTTAACTCGTTCTTATACATTAGGTATCTAGTCATAGCCATGCTCTCAATGGGGGAGAGGCTTGTTTCTAAGAGGAGGATGGGATAGGGCATATTTCCTTTAATTTTGAGATTATAGGTTATAAAATTCTTTTGTATTTGCTCTATCTTTCTCCAGGATTCACGAGAGATACTAGAACCCCAGAATTCACATCCATAAAGAGTAATATGTGTAACAAGAGTCTCAAAGAGGAGTTTCTTCTTATTCCAACTCCAAACATCAACTGATTTACAATTGTTTTCAAGCCCATAATAAGCTTTCCATCCCCCAATAATCCTTTTCTCAATGCTATAATTCCAATTGAGCTTGTGGTGAATATCAATTCCAAGATATTTGTATGAAGTCACTTCCTCCAAGTTGTTGTTGTCATATACAAAGGTATCATAAGGGATC
>JASDQU010685808.1:24229-43553 GCA_032191745.1 Picea mariana | reverse complement strand
TTGCCTGAGTGGGGAAAATTATTTTTCAAAAATAAATTTGAAAAGAATATATCATCAGATTCGCATGAGGGAAGGTGATGAATGGAAGACAACATTCAAGACAAATGAAGGTTTGTACGAATTGTTGGTCATGCCGTTTGGTTTGAAAAACGTGCCGAGCACATTCATGAGGCTGATGAATAAAGTCCTGAAGGAGTTCATCGGGAAATTTGTCGTCGTATATCTGGACGATATACTGATTTTCAGTAAAACAAAAGAAGAGCATCTGAAACATTTGGCCATTGTGATGAGGACGATACAGCAGGAGAAGTTGTTGATAAACATGAAGAATTCCTCATTTATGAAGACAAATCTCATTTACTTGGGTTTTGTCATATCGGCGAATGAGTTGAAAATGGATCTGAGTAAAGTGGAAGTGATTAAGAATTGGCCATCACCCAGGAATGTTTTCGAGGTAAGAAGTTTCCATGGTTTGGCTAGTTTCTACCGAAAGTTCATTAGGAATTTCAGTGGGATTAGCGCAGCGATGATGGACACGGTAAAAAAGTGACATAAGTCTTTTCATTGGACAACAGAGGCTGAGCAGAGCTTCAATCTGTTGAAGCGGAAGATCACGAAATGACCAGTGTTGGTGTTACCGAATTTCCAGAAGACATGTCAGGTGAAATGTGATGCAAGGCTTTGCCATAGGAGCAGTCTTGAGTCAAGAGGATATACCTGTCGCATATTTCAGTGAGAAGTTGGATGAAGCGAAACTGAAATACTCCACGTATGATAAGGAATTTTATGCTATCATATAGGCATTGAAGAAGTGGAGGCATTACTTGGTCCCAAAAGAATTTGTATTGTACAGTGATAATCATGCATTACAGTTTGTGAGTCAACAGAAGAAGTTGAACCAGAAACATGCAAAATGGGTAGAGTATATGCAGAACTTCACATTTGTGATTAAGCATATTGCAGGTACTACTAACAAAGTGGCTGATGCTTTGAGCATAAAATGTTTGTTGCTGCAGGAGTTCTGGGTCAAAACATTGGGTTTTGAAAACCTGAGGGACATGTACGTAGGAGATGCAGATTTCATAGAAGCGTATGAAGCAGCTGAGAATCTAGTTCTCAGAGACCAAAGCCCGTGGATAGATTATATGATCCAGTAAGGATTGTTGTTCAGAGGCAATCAACTGTGTATTCTGAATTGCTCCATGAGAGAGAACTTGCTAAAAGAGAAACAAAGTGGTGGATTGGTCGGACATTTTGGCCACAACAAGACATTCACAAAGCTGAGCAAATCATATTTTTGGCCAGGGATGCGAGCAGAGGTCAAGCGGTTTGTTGACAGGTGTCGAATTTGTCAGCATTCAAAAGGGAGAAAACAGAATGCATGTTTTTATCAGCCATTGCCCATACCAGAGAGACCATGGGAGGCAATTAGCATGGATTTTGTATTGGGGTTTCCGAGGACGCAGAGAGGTGTTGATTCCATCTTTGTGGTGGTAGAAAGGTTTTCTATGATGGCACACTTCATTCCATTCCAGAATACCAATGATGCGACTCACGTCGCGAGCTTGTTTTTCAAGGAGTTCATTCGACTTCATGGATTTCCGAAAAGCATAGTTTCGAATAGAGACACAAAATTCATAGGACATTTCTGGAGGACACTCTGGAAGAAGATGGGAACTAACTTGATGTTTAGTTCAACTTACCATCCTCAGAAGGATGGACAGATAGAGGTGGTCAACAGAAGTCTGAGAGACTTGCTGAGAAGCATGGTGACGGAACACCATAGCAGCTAGGACAACATATTACCATAGGAAGAGTTTGCATATAATGACTTAGTGAACATAAGCACATGAAAGAGTCCATTCCAGATTGTGTATGGGACACAACCAAGAGGATTTTCTGAACTGAGGGATTCAGAAAAGACTGTGACTAACAGTGCAAGCGCTGAAGAATTCGCTGAAGCAATGAAAGAACTTCACAGCCAGGTGAAGCAACGACTAATAGACTCAAATTAGGAGTACAAGCGCAGAGAAGATCAACACAGGAGACAACTTCAGTTTGAAGTTGGTGATCTGGTTCTGGCACACTTGAGAAAGGAAAGGTTCCCAAGGGGAACATACAATAAATTGAAAATGAAGAAAATCGGGCCATGCAGGGTCCTGAAGAAATTCGGAGAGAATGGTTACGAGATTGAATTGTCGGATGGCATCGGAATATCTCCGACGTTCAATGTCTCAGACTTATACCCCTATAAGGCTGAGGAAGCAGGAGCTGGAGGTGATGAACAACCAGTGATCCAGTGGACGAAATAGATGTTGATTGCAGAGAAACCGCAGATGGAGTGCATACTGGACAAATGAGTGGGAAAGAAGACCAGGAGGAAGGAATACTATGAGTATCTGGTCAAGTGGAAGAATCACCCAGTGGAAGATGCCAGCTAGGAAAATGAAGTAGTGATACAGAAGCATGGACAGACCGTGCAGCATCTCATGGACAGGAGCCCATGAAAATTTTCAAGCCGAGGAGTATGATGCAGTAGCATCACCAACTCTTCAAGGAGCATTGCCCAAGACAAGCGAGCCAGCATGGAAGACAACGGATAGCTGGACAAGTCCACCCGGAATTTTTTTGAATTTCCATTTAAAATGATGTGCCAATGTATAAATGCACCATTTATAAAAGAGCACCTTTTGTATGTCGTATCAGACCTCGAGCCATACGCTCTTGTCTGAAGTAGATAAGGAGGAATTTAATCTAGTTAATGCAGGTAGGTAGGATTTATTTCTAGATTAGACAGTTTTAGATGGAAGGAGGGAAAATGGATATAGACATACTCATTGTATCATTGTAACATATTGGAAGCATTCAGGAGAAGAGTAGAGCAGAGAATTGTATGAAGAACACCCATGTACAGATATTGAATTAATAGAATGAAACTTTGATTCAACTCATGGTCTGTGTTGTTTTCTCTGTGTGTTGATATTATGCTCATGAATGTTTGTTTTCTGGTTATGCATTTTCTTTGTATATGCTGTGCACATGATTTCATGTTTTAACCTGAAGTCAGAAAGGGAGATAGAATGAGTTTCAATTGTTTCTCTATCTAAGCCAGGAGATTTCTGCAAGGCGTGCTGCTGAATTCATCCGCAAGGAGTGCGTTGATGAAGGCTCAGTAGTCTAACTCTTGTTCTCATTCACTTAGAAGTGGATTTGAATTGTTGAAGCTGTGCAAAGAGTACGCAGGCCAAGAGAAGTCTCAGAGTTGCGATTCTGAGCAAACTATTCAAAGACTGTTGCTGCAGGAAGTGCGCAGAGTCAAAAGGATTCAGCACTAGGGAGTTGTTGAATGATTGCCGCAAGGAGTGCACGCAAATACCTATGAAAGGATAAGAGTAAGAAATCTCAGGACGTATCTCACCTTCATGACATTGCGAACATAGAGCACAGGAGTCTGTGTAGAGGAAGACTCGAGCAGAGGTTGCAAGCGCAAGTGTTGGAAAGTGGGTTCTGGAAGGAACACCTAGTCATTTCCAAGAAATCTCCAAAAAAAGAGAAGCGACGGTTAGGATTCGCAAAGGAGAGCAGCGAAATCCCGTCAGCCGTCAGATCTTGGGGAGTTGCGCATGGGTTAAGCCTTAGCATGCAGGGAAGGAGACAGGGAGTAATCGGGGCTCGACTCATCGGAGAATCGGGGTTCCGAAGCCAAAGGTTTCGTGCAAGGAATCGCGATTAGCGAATTCCCGAGAGGATCAGGGTTGTTGATCATAGTGGGGATATGTGGCGCAAGATCCCGAAGGGTCGTGGTTCGGCATTTCAGGATTTCCAGAGACATAGAACTCTCGCTGTCGAAATCATGATCCACGATTTCCCGACAGGGATAAAGGCCCTAGTGGATGACAGGTGTCGGAGGGTTGAGTCTCGCCGCGAGTCGACGACAGGTGGTATCGCACTTCGGGGATCAGGACTTGGAAGGGTTTGTGAATTTGTGCAATGGGAATCGCGATATCCCGATACGCGATTTCCCGATTTTCCTCCGGAATGTGGGCCGCAGAGGAACATATAAGTAGACAGGTGGCGTAGTATCGGATATTCGGCGCGTCGGGTATCGGAGGTTGGAAATTCGAATTGTTGACGTCGCGAGTCACGATTTCCCGATAGGGAGAAATTTCGATAGCAGAGGATAAGTCAACGTTGACTTGCATCGGGTTTCAAGGAATTGTGAAGTAAGAAACGCGCGACCATAGGATTCGCGAAATTGCGAAGTCTGATTTCCCGATAAGGCAAAGGGAGATCATCGAGAGAGCATCCTGTGGGTGCATAAAGTCCCGATAAGGGATTTGGAGAGCGGTTCTACTCCTTGGGCCAAGGAAGAGAAGGTCCTGGTGAGACCGATCGTACTCCGAGGGGTGTGGTTGTGTCAATATGGTCCTGGTGGGAACAGAAGCGATCCAAGAAATGGAAGATCAAATGCAAAGAATAAGACAAAAGATCAAAGAAGGGTAGGATTGGTAGAAGAGTTATGCCAATGCACACCGTGTCGACCGTAGTTATGAATTTGGCGATCGAGTCTTCTTACGGGTAAAACCGCATAAGAGTTCGATCAAGTTTGGAAAGGGTGATAAACTCTCTCCTAGGTTCATGGGACCTTTCTATATTTTGGAAAGTAAGGGTCCCATGGCCTATCAACTAGCCTTGCATGATTCTTTGAGGCATATGCATGATGTTTTTCACGTATCTATTTTGAGACATTATATTAGTGATCCTACCCATGTTATTGACATGATTTCCTTGCAGGTATCTAACAAGGGTGCACTCATGGATTAGTCGATCCGCATCCTGGATCATCACATTCAAAAGCTACGGTGTCGAACAATAGATCACTTCAAGTTCAAGTGGGACAACTATAGTCTCCACTTGATGACCTCAGAGGAAACATATGATATGCACCAACAATTTCCATTTCTGTTTGATAGTTAGACTTTTGATACTGTGATACACATTATTTTGGCACTTATATACTATGAAACATCATGAATAAGTTTATACCAAGAGGGGGTGTATGTAACATTCCACTCTTGCGTGCACTAATATAACTTATTCTTCTGAGGACACTTGCTTGCAAGTGATCTGGATTAGTATACTATTGGTCATTTGATTATGATTATGAGGGATTATGGATATGATTATATGTTATCTTGTGTGTTTACATAGATAGTTGCTATTGAATAGGTTCTCTTGAGTGGGTAGGACTTTGGACCTCTAGGATGCAGAGGCATCGATGAAACCTCTTGGACTCCGTATCGAGTCAAGGAGTGAACTATTGGGGTTTTCTTGTTGTTAATTTGACATATGTACATATGATTAGATGTTATGATGATTGATTATTATTATTGACATGATTTGTTGATGATGCAGGTTGACAATAGCTTGTCGACCAGACTCACATGTGGAGTAGAGGGGTCATGCACGACAACCAGAGACTTTGAGAGAGAGTTGTGGACAAAAACCCTGCAACAACCTTCTAGCACTCTCTTTGTGGCTCGAATTATATGTTAACGATTACTTATTTCGAGAAGACCCACGATGCCGTCAGGGTCGATTGCAACAGTCACTCATGATTCTTCTAAGGGGTGGGAAAAAAGGTAGGGGCCTTATTCCTTAGAGGCTCTTAGTCACCGACAAGATCACATGATGGATTATTGACTCCAGGGTTTTTTTATGTCTACCAATAAATTCAAGAGGCAAGTGGCACCCTTGGAGAACTTAGTGCATCTTGAAGGGCACATCGCACAAGGAAAATGGAAAGAGGCGAGTGGCACCCTTAGAGAACGTAGTGCATCCTTGGAGAACCTAGGGCATCCTGAAGGACACGTCGTGATTTCACCGGGTAAGTGAATAAACCTAGATGGTCATAGAACGAATGATGTGACAACTAAGTTTTAAAAACAAATTTTCCCTAATAAAAATGTTGTCGAGCCTAGGAAATTAAAATCTAGGTCTAAGTTATACTTGTGGTAAAAAAATAATAATAATCATAATTAAACATGTGATGAGAAGGGGGTAAGAAATTCAATTAATTTATTAAAATCAAATTACTTTGGGGAATTAATTTTTTAAAAAAATGATTGTTTTCTACATATGGTAATTAAATTTTATTAATTAAAAAGAGAAAGAGGTGGTTTTTCTACACTTTCTAATTTGGGTTTCAGATAAAAAGGAAAAAGAGAGAAAATTAAAAGAAATGGGAAACTAAGGGAAAAAGTGGAAACATAAAGAAAAAGGGAAACATAAGGAAAAAGATGAATGACTAACTTAGTAAGGAATCTTACATTTAAGAACTTTCTAATTATGAACTCAACTAGGAATTTAGTAAAGGTGTAAGTGACTTAAAATGTGTAAAGGAATATGGGGACACCAAGGAGCGATTTTAGGAATGCTTTTAGATGGGTGAGGGAAATAGGAGTAATTAAATAATGAATGAAATTAATTTCTGGTGCAACTAGGGGGATGGGTGAACTGTGTATGGGGGATATTTTTCTGAATCAAATTAATGAATAATAAATTAAATGAGAATTTGGGAAAGAAATCACTTAGAAAATCTATAAAAAGGATGGAGGAGAAGGACCATGGATCTGATCTTTTATGCATAACGTTACACTACCGAATTTTTTTCTTGCCTAACTTATCTTGTGGAAGTTGGGATACCCAGCTCGAGTAACGAGTGGTAGGTCGACCTTGCATGGCCACATGGGTGCTAGTTGTTCTTGGTTTAGTGTGAAAAACCCCGTTTTGTCTTGGAGGGCTCAGGGGGAAGAAGAGTACCCCTGGAATTGGCTGGGAGGTATGGGTGACATCACATAGATCAACAAGCAGTAGAAGGATGAAGCACGCACAGGACAATGACTCAGAGCAGTCACCTTCGGCTATAGTACACATTCTTTTATTTTGAATGGTATATTAATATGGTTCTTGTTCTTTCATTACTGTACTTCTATTCTGTAAATAAATGTGTTTTACTCGGCGTTTTTAATCGAGAAATTAAAATCATCATAGCTTTACCCTCGCTGCATTGAATTGATTTCCTTGGAAACATGATCCCTGATTTTTCTTTATCTTCCGTCCTTGTCCCTAGATGATCAGTCCAACCTGAGAAGTCGGCCAAGAGCCAAATCGATGGTCATCACTTCTATGTTTATAGACCTATAGATTCTAATGCCCTTCTTTTATATGCATGGATCATGATCGAAGGATAGTTTTTCCCAACTGTCTACCCATGTTGATTGTTCCTGGTTGAATGATTGTCTTGCACCTTCTTACGATTGATTACCTCTCCATATTGTTTATCTTTTCTTGCTACAATCAACTCAATACCTTCTGCGTTTTTATATCACCTCTACGCTTTTGGAGGGTATTTTATTATCTGTGATTTTCTTATCAATTACTAGCTCTTGAATGGAAGAATCTCAACATTGTCCACTTGAATGACAATGTTTCTTTTTAAACTATTGTGACTGTGATTAAATTCTTTTACTTGACAGATACCCATTGTACGACAACATTGTTTTTAGCTATTGGTGACTACAATTGAATTTTTTTATTGACAGTAATATTATGACAATGATTCTCTAGAGATTGTGTAATAAAGATTTTCTATTTCATTATCTAAAAACGATTTTATATCCATTGTGGTATGACAATGATTTTACATGATAAATCGATATTGTCCAAAAGACAACCACATATTGATTGTTTAAATATAGATATTGTTTAAAGGAAAACGATTTATATTGATAATGAAAACATTACCCCCAATCACGACATTTATAGTTATATTCACAACATTATCCCCAAACCACAATGATATTTTTGATTGTAAAATCACAACATTTACAATTACCTTCAATATGTTTGTTAGGTGAATAATCTGTTTGTTCCAGTTTAAATATAAATTTTATTATAATTGTTTTAGTTTTATTGGATAGTCATCCTGTATTTTAGATAGCCACATAAACATCATTAGAGAATGATCTGGTGGTAAAGCTTACATGATACCTAAGTGCATCAGCAATTTGCGCAAATTGCTATGTATTGTGATTGTAAATGACCACCTTGGCATACAAGAGTCGAGTCGATCAACAGTGAAATACATATATTAAAGAAAATAAATTATACCAAGAGCACTAACTTGTATTTTTGGATATCCCCATCGATATGGGCCAGGGCATGAGAAATATGGATTCCCAGATTGGAAAATGTACTATGTGCATTATCGCTAATTGGAATTCATACTATATGAATTTAGTTGGATAATAAAATCTGTACCCATTACCTGTAGCCTTAACTGAAGGCACGCCCTTCTCTTTACAGATGTAGACTTTCTTAAACTGGATTTTCATTGGTTGTAATTGTATAATACAAGATTCTTTAACGAAGTATCCACCGAGGGAATTTGAAGTCATATCGAATCAACTCAACATTGACAACATATTTCTTAGCAATAAAAAATGCATCACTGTATTTTCCAGTGTGTATGAGAGTTGAATAATTAGTCAAAGCCTTTCAAATGACACAGACAGAGAAAAAACACATTTACCGTCAAACATTCTAATAAACCCTAATCTTATATTTAGGTTTAATGACTTATGTAGATAACATAGACACCCCATCAGTCTGCATTCATTTTATATTACTCATCATTTTCGGCCAACTACCTTTTAGTTGATGACAACATCACGATTTTAATCACCATCATGTATGCAAGTATAATAATTGAAGGATGAAATTTGTCGTAATTCAAAAGTAAGTCTATGCCACCTTGCAGTTGGAATTCTTTATCTTTGACACCTAGTTTAATCAACAATAACACCTCTCCATAGGATAGGGAGATGGAGGTAAGGTCGATAAGACATCTGGGTTAATGTACCTCCTATTGTTTTTCATCTCCAAAGTAGTTTAAGCTTTCATCCACTTCAAAAAATATTTTGGTTTATTGGTAACATGTTGAATGTATTTTTGAGAAATAGATTGATTCCGAGAAATTAAACTCTTTGTGTTTTTATAGAAGTTATGTTTGATTGATGGATCTGGTTGTTATTTGAAAATTTGTAAATATTAAAACTTTTTTTTTCATAGAGAATTCATGACCTTCCTTGAATGATGCATCTAATTGTTATTAGAAAAAATTGAAAATATTAAAACGATTGTTGTAGAATGGATTCTCTAGGGAATATTTCATCGATGGCTAATCACATTCTTTAAATGATGTATGTTTGCAATAGAAATGGTTGCGGAAGGAATTTATTGTGTTGTATGAATGTTATAGTCGTCAGTTTCCCTTGCCTCTTGTTGACTTGTCAATTGGGTGTTTGTCTTAATCGTCTTCTTGTTAGTTAATTTGGTCTCCTAATGTGGGCCAAGGAGGCCACCTAGGGGAACACCCACCTAGGGCACACAAGTCAATGACCTAGGCACAACACTTCTTCACATTTTGATGATGAATTAAATATATGTAAAATAAATGGTTCCCTTGGTATATAAGTTGAACCGGGACTAAAATAAAGCATTCTTACATTTTCTTTTGAAGCTATGTGTCTTGGTTGTTTTCTTTTCTGAGTTTGCATTTTACATTCATGACAATTTCATTTTTAGGGTTTTCTGAAGAATAATCAGTGAGCCTTCATTCATGGATACCTCCTGGTGACACAGTTTTCCATGCTTCCACCTCTGAGAGAAAGCTTATCTCATTATATATACAGTATCTCAGGGAGAAAATCATTGCCTTCGAGTTTTCTGAGGCAGAAGGGAGGGTGCACCAGCTGGGGTTTGCGCCCTTGCTGGTTTCTTCTCAGTGGGAATGAAGTAAGTGCACCCTCTTCCATGGATGCACTAGGATTCTCCCACTAATCTCCGGAGGTCACTTTGATATTGCCAAAACCTCTTGGCCACTCTTAGGTTACCCCAATCTGGATCCCCATTTCCTTGGTCATCCAAACTAATGGTTCACCCCTGTTCAAATTTGCGCCCCTGAGGAGAGTTTTTGGTCAGAAGCTGAGTTATGGCTTGCGTGGTCACCTTCTTCTATATATCTCCTTCTTGGGTAGATCAATTGGTATCAGAGCCTCAAGATCCATGGAAAATCTTATGATCTTGAAGATTGAGCCAATTTGTTTTTTGGGGGGTTTTCATGAAATAATATAGAGTTTGCCCATTCTAGGGTTCCCATTTTATGCAAGAAGCTCCACAGATCTCATAAACCCCAAGGGCACCCACATCTCCATTTCCATAGAGAGGAGCTCAACAGATCTAAAAAAATACATATCTCTCCCTCTAGACCAGTTCAAGCTCCGTTGCCTCAGGGTTTTGACTCCTTTGTTCTCAAAACAAAGATCTCTATTCAGCATTGCAACCTAGGGGCTCCTTTTCTCTTCAGCTATCCTCACAATGCCTCCACAAAAAGATCCTTTGGCAGTTGTCTCAGATTCCAACACATCAAATCCCATCCAATATCTTGCCTCCATCCTCAATGAGCTGCTCAGAATGCAACAACAAAACAATCCAGATCCATTCTGGTTGGAAACTCGAATCCAACTACCCAATTTTGTTGTGAAAATGAATGGTGAAATAGTGGATTCTTGGATCCATAGCCTATCCACCTATTTCAATACATGTCCAAGCCTTACTGAGGAAAGAAATCTCCAGATTGTTGCCTTGGAATTAGAAGGACTTGCACAAACTTGGTGGGATACAGAGAAAGAGAAGACCACATTTGTGATAGAGATTGGGGATTCTCCAGAATCCTATACTTCGTAACCCATCAAAACCTGGGCTCAACTTTCCGAAGCTTTGAAAAATTGCTTCTACCCACCTGGGTATGTGCAATCCTTATGGATCAAATGGCACCAACTTCGACAACTCCCTTTACAAGGAGTGAAAGGATACATAGACTTCTTATACAAGATGCACCTCTTACTTCATGTCCCAGATCTAGAAGAGGTAATCATATTAAAATTTGTGGCTGGTTTATTAATTCAATTCCATCGAGAAGTAGAGCTGTTTGAAAATCCAACTTTAGATAAAACATTTTAGAGATCTTTGGCTATAGAAATGAAATTCGCTCCTAGAGGTTGTATTCCTCAGTCCTGCCCTTACACCAACCCCCCCACCTCTCAACCATCCATATCCCATCCCTCGGCCCTCTTTCCACCTCTTCAGACTCAAAACCCCACACCCAATACAACTACACAGATACCTTGGTGCTCATTCCACAAAACTACTTCACCCAATTCATCAGATTGTCGAATCCTCCAAAATCTAAAAACCAAAAAAACTGTACTCACTGAGCTCATTGTGCCTTCCCAAGTAGAAGATACTGAAGAAGTTCCTCTGGAAAATCCCACAAAATTAGATCCCTCATTGATTCTAATGACCCAGGAAGAGTCAAACACATCCACCCAACCCCACTTCACCCATAACTGCCAAATCAAAAATGTCTTGGCTTTACTGATTATGGACAATGGAAGCCAAAAAAATTTGGTGTCTCAATCCCTTGTCAACTACCTTAATCTTGTCAACACTCCACATCTGCAACCCTATCAACTCGGATGGGTCCAAAAGGATGGACCTCACCTCCTAGTTTCCAAGCGTTGTTTGGTCACTTTCTCCATAGGCCAATTCAAAGATACTGTCCTCTGTGATGTCTCCCCCTTGGATTGTGCAGATTTGTTGCTCGGTATCCCATACCAAACCCAAATAAATTCTATCTATCTAGCCAAATCCCGCCAGTAAAAAATTACCAAAGAAGGCCACACTTATATCTTAACTGCAGTTAAACCCAACCCCCTTCTACCAAAGAACAAATCCCACATGTACACTTAAACCAATGTGTCTCTCTCTGTTTGGTGTGCCCAATAACACCAAACAATACAATGCACATTATTCCTGAAACTATGACTCCCCTCCTCCATGATTTCGCAGAGGTATTTCAACCTCCGGAGGGACTTCCCCCCTCCCTCCACATTGACCATTCCATTCATCTCATCCCCGGATCTGCCTTACCTAATGCCCCTACTTACCTGTTGGCCCCAACAGAACCAGAGGAAATGGAAAGACAATTGACCGACCTCATCAACTCTGGCCACATCCAACCTTCGTCTTCTCCCTATGCTTATGTCGCATTTCTCATCCCTAAATGAGATACCTCAGAAATGCGCCTTGTCATTGATTACTGAGCCTTGAAAAAAGACACAATAAAAAAATATTACCCCCTTCCTTGGATTGAGGAACTACTCAACACCCTCCAAGGAGCTAAGTGGTTTACTAAATTATATTTGACATTCGACTACCATCAAGTTCGAATAAACACAAATGATGTTTTGAAAACAACATTCAAGACCAAATTTGGTCTTTTTGAGTGGAAAGTCATACCTTTCGGTCTCACCAATGCCCCAACCACTTTCATGAGGGTCATCAATGACATCTTGAGATCACATTTGGGTCAATTTTTGGTCATCTACTTATATAGCATTCTCATCTTTAGTCGGACATGGGACACTCACATGCAACATGTCCGACAAGTTCTCCAAATTCTCTAAGAACAGAAGTTGCAAGTCATAGAGAAAAAATCATATTTTGGTCAGAATTTAGTCCCCTATCTCGGCTTTGTGGTCAACTCAGAGGGTATTCAACCAGATCCAACCCGCATCCAAGCATTGAAATAATGGCCTCTACATTCTTCATCTAAAGAGTTGAAAATCTTTTTGGGTGGCATCAATTTCTATCGTAAGTTCATTCCCTATTTTTCAAATCTTTCTCGACCTTTGCATCAGCTCTCAAATACTTCTTCTACATTCATCTAGACCAAATAAGAAAGTAATCACTTTTCTCAGCTCAAAGACGCCCTCTGCTCATCCACTGTTTTACATTTGCCATACCTCTACCAACCCTTTGAGATTGAGTCTGACGCCTCACAATATGCTATTGGTGTCGTACTTAAATAGGGAGGACACCCCATTTCTTACCACTCTGAAACCCTATCCGAGGCAAAGAAAAATTATAGTACCTATGACAAGGAATTTTATAGTCTGTTGTAACAACTCAAACAATGGAGGCATTATTTGTTGGGTAAAGAAACCATTCTGCATACCAACCACCACCCTCTGATTTTCATCAACTCTCAATCAAAGATTCAGGAACAAAGGGACCTTAAATGGGCCTCCTACATTCAACAATTTCACTTGGTCATCAGATATAAGAAATGCACTTCTAATAAAATAGATGATTTGCTAAGTCGACCTCCCACTCTAGTTCTTTCCATTCTTGAAGTACGTTGTGCTACTTTTGACACATGGAAAGATCAATATGCTACTGACACCGATTTTCGAGAGATCTGGGAAGCTTTGCAAAGCCTGACGGTGATCAATCAGACCCCCTTCCTAGACTACACTATTTGAGATGGGTGGCTATATAAGTTGAATTTTCTATGCGTTCCACACTCAGAAGACCACCTCTTGCTCATCAGGGAAGCGCATGCTTCATCCTATGGGGGCCACTTTAGGACCACAAATACCACCCATCATCTACAACGCCATTTTCATTGGCCTTCCACGCAACCTCAAGTTGAAAAAATTATCAGAGCTTGTGCCTTATGCTCACAATCCAAGCCATCAAACTGGAAGCATGGGTTGTATCAGCCACTGTTGCTTCCTTCTATACCTTGGGAGTCAATCTCAATGGACTTCCAACAACCAAAAAGAAACATGATGTAATCTGGGTAGTGGTATGCCACTTTAGCAAAATGGCACTTTTTAACCCATGCACAAAGACTACTACAATAGCGCAAACATCGGAACTCTATTTCCGCCATGTCTTGCCCCATTTTGGCCTCCCAATCAGTATCATCTCAAAAAAAGATTCTCGCTTCCTCAATACATTTTGGAAGACCATCTAGGTGCTATTGGGGTGCTACCTGAAGTTTTCTACTGCATTCCATCCTCAAACGGATGGCCAAACAGAGGTTTTCAAAAGAGTCTTGGTGCATGCTCTCTGAACTCACTTTAGGCGCGACAAACAATGGGAAAATTACTTACACATTCTCCAGCATAGCTACAACAAGGAAACACATTCTTCTACAGGATTTTCACCTTTTGAAGTCTTCTTGGGCTTCCAACCAACATCTCCAATCGAGTTCCCACTCACTTGGGCTCCTCAAGGCACCTTCCATCAACAACAAAAACAACTATTAGCTCAACGATTTCTCCAACAAATTGCACAATGCCACAGTGCAATCACATCACCACTCAAAGCAACCCAAGATCATGCCAAGCAAAGCCATGACAAACAATGAACCTTCATGGCATTTCAACTAGGGGATCAAGTCTGGTTACACTTGGAAAATAAGCGCTTCAAAGACCACCATCACAAGCTTTTGCCAATCAGATATGGTCTATATACAATACTCGACAAGATTGGAGAAAATGCATATAGGATGGATTTTCCACCACCACTGGGAATCCATAATGTCATTAATGTAAATCACTTAAAGTTGTTTGAGCCTTCCCTCTTGGAAGAACCAGTCACCATCACTCATCCAGTGGACAACATTCCCTATTTCCAAATCCCATTGGCCAAAGACACTATACTGGACACTCGAAGTCACTCTACAAGACACCAGACTTACACTTCATATTTGGTAGCCCGCCAAGGCCAAACGCTAGCTCAGGCAAAGTGGATCACAACTGATGTATTGGACAACAAGTTTCTGCATCTTCTCATGGAAGCCAAGACGCTTCTAGATCTAAACAGGGAGGAATTGGGCCAAGGAGGCCACCTAGGGGAACACCCACCTAGGGTGCATAAGTCAATAACCTAGGCATAACACTTCTTCACCTTTTGATGATGAATTAAATATATGTAAAATAAATGGTTCCCTTGCTATATAAGGTGAACTCGGACTAAAATAAATCAGTCTTACCTTTTCTTCTAAAGATATGTGTCTTGGTTGGTTTCTTTTCTAAGTTTTCATTTTATATTCCCGAAAATTTAGGTTTTAGGGTTTTTTGAAGAATAGCCAGTGCACCTTCATTCATGGATTCCTCCTGGTGACTCTATTTTCCATGCTTCCACCTCTAAGAGCAAGCTTATCTAATTATCTAGCCACTCTCTCAGGGAGAAAGTCATTTCCTTCGAGTTTTATGAGGCAAAAGGGAGGGCACAACAACTAGGGTTTGCGCCCTTGCTGGTTTCTTCTTTGTGGGAATGAAGTGAGTGCACCCTCATCCATGGCTGCACTGAGCTTCTCCCACTAATCCATGGAGGTCACTTTGAGATCACCAAAACCTGTTGGCCACTCTCGGGTCACCCCAGTCTACATCTCCATTTTCTTGTTCATCCAAACTAATGGTGCGCCCTTGTTCATATTCGTGCCCCTGAGGAGAGTTTTTGGTCAGAATCTGAGCTATGGCTTACATGGTCACCTTCTCTTATAGATCACCTTCTTGGGAATATCATAACGCATTGGGTTTTTCTTGAGTCTTTGGTCTAGATAGATTATGTTGCACTAGGGTTATGGTCACGGCTATCGCCTTGTGACGGCATGATTCGTGATGAGGGGATCATTGTGCAACCTCATGGATAGAGGTGAATGATAACTTGGTCGGAGTCTGTGCCTCCCGATGTCGGCGTTCGTTCGTTGTAATTGATGAGGGAAATTGGTTTGTAATGCCTTAGCGTGGTTTGGTTATGCTCGTCATAGAGGTTTCCAGTTATTGGTCACCAAGCCGTTATGTCAGGATTGTGGGTGTTGTCCTTTAGCTTGTGTCGGGCGGGTAGTTGTTGTATTGTCCTTGTGTCACATGTTCATCCAGTAGCATGATGTGCTATTGTGTTGGGTCGTTGGTTGTTAGTTGCCTGAATGCATATGTTGTGTTTGTCGTTAGATTGTATGGTTTAACTATTTTTGTTGCTTCCTTCTTGCCTAAAAACAAAAAAAAAATTGCATTTTTTGTTTTACTTCTAATCATAATGATTGGGATCGTTACAGTTAGGCTAGTCCATAGACAATTTAAAAAATAAGTATTTTGAATTCTTCTCTTATTTTCATTGTATACACCAATGAAACTTCATTAAAATGGATTTTGATGATTTTAAGAATACATTAAGTTATGATGCTAAGTAAAAGTAAAAATAAATAAAAATGAACAAATAATAACGGTAACGGGTGAAGAAAAATATGATACTAAGTAAAAACAATAATTGATAGGGATTAACAACAACAAATAAAAGATAAATAAGAGACAAGGAGAAGAATAAAATAGTAATGAGAATTTATGTTTTATAATCCAATACAAAGATTTTGGTTCTAATAAGAATCCCAAGTCTTATTTTTCCTAGTAAAAAAGATCCGTTGTCATGAAATTCCCAACTCTCATTTATAGTACTATAAAAAAATAGTCCCAGTCTCATTTATCTTATTAGAAAAGATAAAAAAAGATCCGTTGTCATGAAATTCCCAACTCTCATTTATAATACTATAAAAAATAGTCCCAGTCTCATTTATCTTATTAGAAAAGATAATTATTTTAAAGAAATGTTTTCTTATATTATAATTTGGAAGTATCTTATATTATTTTTTAAATGAATAATTAAAAAATAAAAAAATATTTTTACCATGGTTATAATTATAATATTATAACCATCAGTAATGAAGGATCGGATTTGAATATCGGATCGGATATTATAATTATAACCATCAGTAATTATTATAATATTATAATTATAATAAGGATCGGATTTGAATATCAGTAATGAAGTTGATGTCAGCTATGCGAAGCAAACATGTAACACGAACTTCACATACATGTAACACGAATCTCTAGTCCGATCTAGCGTCGATCCCACGATCCAGGCGCCACAAATCTTTGTTACCGTTACGTTACGTTCTTTAGATGCAAAGTAGTATAAATAGATTAAAATTAAAATAAAGAAAGGGTTCGATGTATTTGTGAGTGAAGAGACTTTGACTACACCATAGACATGGCGATGGAACCAGAGATTTGGCAATCCCTCCCGGAACCAGAGATTTTTTACTTTCAACTGTTTTATATCTGCATATATTGAAATATTTTTTCAATTATTTTTATTAGTAGTTAATTTCATGTGTCAATTCCATACAAAGACAAGACTACATTACACATCTTCCGGGAAGTATAAGAAGTATATAAAACATATCCAAGAAATAAGAATTTCTCTTTTTCATTTATTATATATAAATTTATTTTATTTAAGGTGGATATTAAAATATTTTATTTATATTATTTATAGTTTATGTTGATATAAATTTTGATTTATTAATGTTTTTTTAAATATAAAGTGTTAAAAAAAATACACATCTAAAAATCATACATTTCTTTGAAACTAATTTCTAAAAAATATCATTTAATCAATAAAACTATATAAATTATATAATTATTTTCACAAACTAAATAATTTTAAAATATAAAACTTTAAATTTCAAAAATAATAATGAATTACAAAAAAATTAAATATGTTATAATAAATTTCATCCATGATTTCAAACCTTAGAAGAATAGTGTATCGAATTCCAGTTAAAACATTGTATCCAATTATATTTATTTTTTATATTTTACATATTTTTTTAAAATATGTATATATTTTGAATTGAGAATACTTTCTTATTTTGGTGATACATATTATAGAGTTCATTATCCATCATTCTGTATAAAGCTAGGTTATTTGAAGTGAGCATGATAAATGAGATGTTGTAAATGAGATGTTGTGTTAAACCTTAGAACATTATATTTTGAATTGAAAATATTTTCTTATTTTAGTGATACATATTATAGAAGTCACTATTTATAATCCCTTATAAGCATAGGATATTTGAAAATAACATAGGGTGGACTTTCTGTCAAACTTTCTTTTCAAAACTGTAATATATATATATATATATATATATATATATATATATATATATATCATTCCCAACTTGTATGTGCAGTTTTATATTTCTAAAATATATCATTTTCTACAAGTTATAAATTATATGAAAATTTCACTTCATTATTTTATGTTTAAGAGTTTTTTTTTCTTTAATATTTTTTCAATTATGTATATTTAATTATCTTTTATCTCTAACATTTTTCTCAACTTATATCTATTTTAATTATTTTAATGTTTCTTTTTATCCTTTCTAAACCATTTTATAAGATATGTTAACATCTATGTTAACATCTAGTTTGTATTTTATTAGGTCACTTGCTTTGTATTTTATCATAGAAAAAAAAATTGTATTTAAAGAGAATAATGTATTTTAGAAAAAGAAAAAATGTTTATTTTAATGTTTCTTTTTACCATTTCTATATCATTTTATAAGATGTGTTAACACCTAGTTTGTATTTTATTAGATCACTTGCTTTGTATTTTATCACATAAAAAAATTGTATTTAAAAAAAAATGATGTATTTTAGAAAAAGGAAAAAGTTTATATTATCTTTAAAATACAAATATATTATATATATGATCCACTTTGTTTGGAAAATCAAAGTAAACTGAAACTAAAAGAAGTTTAGGTTGGTCAAGAGGTCAAAGTAACCTCGACATCACCAAAAATATTAACTTGGACTAAATTTTTAATTTCTTACTTATTCTCCATAATCTCCATAATTTTAGTGAGTTCATTAATGGTTTATTTTTTTTTATGAAGAAGGATGTGAGAGTGGGGTATTGGATCAATCTGGATGAATTAATCGTGTTCTTGAAAATTTTCTAAATTTTTTTTAAGTTTTTTTTACTCTCCTAGATCCATTGTGAGCTCACGGAGGAGAGCATATTTTGATGTCAGTTATCTAATAGAAAATTTTCTGTGTGATGAGTTCTTTGTGTGCAAAGGTGAGAATGTGCAAAAATATTTTAGTGATTTATGTGTAATATTTCAACATGTGGACGTCATGTGGTCTTTTACTTATCCTATTATTTAACTTACTAAATGTTTTAAGGAGTCTTTGAGTAATCCTTACAAATCCTAGTTCCTCAATGGTGTGGACATATAAGGTCCTTACAAATCCTTTAACTTACTAGATGATCTTTACTCTATGAAAATGAAACGATCCTAGATTGCAATAATGTGGTCATGTATAAATTTGTTAAAATTAAGGTTAATTTCTTCTCTACATAGGAGATTTAGCTTCACCTAATTTTAATGTGATTTGTTAGAAAAGAAAAATGAAACACACTTCCAAAGCTCAGTTAGATTAAATGATTAGTAAACTAGCATAAAAAAAAAAGAAAAAAAAAAAAATTAATTTAAATA
>JASDQU010685808.1:7318-17363 GCA_032191745.1 Picea mariana | reverse complement strand
TGCTTCCTTGGAAAAAATAGGTTTTTTGGATAGGGAGATGAATTCTTTTGTGCTGCAGCAGAGGGTTCTATGGTACAATCTTCTAAAAGGTATACCAATTGTGCCAGCAAATTAAAGATACAAACCGGATGCAGGCATATAATATAGAATGCATATATTTTCTTAGTCCTAATGTCCATCTACAAATGCTTGCATCAAAAAAAGTTGGACTAGTGAAACAACCATGAGCAGTCAGTCATCCCATATATCGACGGACCAACAAGGCCAAAGGTAAAGATGCATGTGCTCTACTCTTACTATGTTTACTAGACAAATTTCACAAGCTATATATTCAACTATGGCATGGCGAATATGTTGATGCCATCTGCAGTACATAGTTTGTAGCTCACAAGAAGTATCAACAAGTATGAGCGAGACGCCGAACCTGCTGCATGTTTCACAGACTAAGAGGTGTCATTGTGAAACTCTGGCTCCATAGTTCATCAAAAGTATGCATGTGCTTGTAGCACATTACCATTCACTTTAGTTTTCCTGTTCAAAAAATGTCTTCAGGTCTAGAGTTATGGCATCCAAAGTACTGTCAATATAGGCCTTGAATAGCCGCCAAACTAGATAGGTGTTCGTTGGGGACATAATGGTTGTCTATACCACCTACTTTGACAAGGAAAACAAAAGTAGACCCATTATGCGTGCTGATATGACAGACAAGGATGCCATGATGAAAGTCACACTGACTGTTCTTCCAGAACTTGTCCAGAAACATGTAGAAAATATATTGTCACGTAATGGGATATCCATTACAAATTTTAATATATTTCCAAAAACATTATATGACCGTGGTAATTGCGATTGAACTATTTCGGTCAAAAAAACAAGCATTGTGGAAAAAATTCCTCCTATTTGTTCTGAATACCGCTTCCTCCTGGACTCAACTATTAGGCAACTTGCACAGAGCACTGATATTTACCCAATGGGAATGATTGGGGCTGCTGTCACACTGGCTAGGAAATTTTGGTTGCAACACATTCTCCATATAAAGGATGGAGAGTTAGATAGCAAGAAGGCAATGGTACCGCTTTTCATATTCAATTTTGTTGTTTACTTTCTCTTCTGCATCTATGTCAAATAAGTTACACAAATATTGCACTATTCCATGTTGCAGTTACAATTGTTTAATACTTATTCAAATTTGTTTTCATCAATGGAACAACAATTTCATAGAGGGCAGATTCCACGTATGTTGTTCAAAAATATAACAAAAAAGAAGGATCCTAGAGAAACAATCTTTCAGACAACCCAGCCAACATTTGTAATAGAGTTACGAGCAGATACAGTAAAGGATCTGGAGAATCTAGCTATATCTACAATTGTTGTGCATATACATTTACAAAATCATCCTCACTTTGCTTATAGAAATAGCCTTCAAAAAAATTCTGTAGCTGTTAATTTTTATTTTTTTTTTAAAGGGGAGGGTGGGATGCAATTATGTATTATATTGTTCAATGTATTAATTCCTTTGCTCGCATTCCCAGGTTGAAGGTATTTTAGTTGCAGCCAATGTGTACTCGACCCCCTTTGAGCCTGTTTGTGCAAAATGCCATTTCACTGCCTCTGCCTCTGCTTTGATAACTGATGATATGATCGATTGTCTGTGATGCAGTGAAAAATGTCCATATATTTATGGACATTTCCTCAGTGGTGTTATTCGAACCGTGGGAAACAAAACCGTGCACTATACGATCAGGCAACCACTGTTACAAAATGTACTTCCTGAGTTGGTAGAGTTGTTGTATGAAACATATCTATAGAAAAAGGAAAGCAGTGTGTACATGTTGCGGCAGCTTCTAATACAAATCAAATTAACCTTAAATGAGGACAATGCAATTTTGCATATCGACTGAAAAGGGGAGTTTTTTTTTATATGAAACTTTGAGAGGAAATGAAAATACCTCATGTCTCTCTTTAATATTTGTTCAACATCCTGATGAAATTTCATTTCAACAAAAAACAAATGCGGCAATGTCTTTTCTTTGTATATCAAATTGTTTGGTGCAAAGGTCGATGGGTTCTTCTCTATGGAACCTTCTCAGAACTTGCTTGTGGACTGTTTAAAGTATGGTTGGTTCTTGGTTATCTGCTTTGTCTACCAATTTGTATACCCTGGAACTCCAGTTGTTCTTTGGAGGACACTGAATAGTATAATTGTTTTTTTTTAGCCAGCTGGGATGCAGATCCTCCTGGTAATTTATATGGTGTCGTGACACAACTGTACTGTCACTTGCTTTAGCAGATTTCCTTGATTGATGACCTTGGTAAAACTATTGTTCTGAAATAATTTGAAATCAATGAATATATAGTGTCTGAAATGTGACTGTCCTCACATACAAACAAGAGGCTCTTAAAATACAAATTGGTTGTTGTTTTCTCATTTTCTCTTATTCGATGAAGTTAGTCAAATTAATATCCTGGAATAATTTGAAATCAATGAATATTTAGTATGGGGAATGCAATTGTGCTATCGTATGAACAACAGGCCCTTAAAATTCAATTTGGTCCTTGTTATGCTTACGGTTATAGAATTAAAAAAAAAAAAAAAAATCTTTCCTTGATTCTTTTAAGAATAAATAATTTAACATCCTTTAATAATTTAATGCACCATCTCTCAAGTACATCTATCAATCTGTATATGGTGGATCTCCGAACTCTATTCGGAGCACAAGGAACAATGAAACTGCAATGTTTCCCTAGGCAACCCACAGGTTACTTTGTCAATTTGTATATCGCGGAGTTATGGGTAGCTTTTGTACAATGCAGAACAATAAAGTCCCAATTTTTAGCTCGCAAGCCCGAACAAAAGAGGCCCATTTTTTAGCCTGCTAGCCCCACAACCCCTGATAAAAAAAAATCATTAAATATGAAATACATACAGAATTGTTATGAGACAATAAAAGTGCAATGTTGAGTGAACCAACTCGATTCCTCTTGTCAATTTTTATATGGCAGAAGACCAGATTCTATTTGTAGTAGAGGGAACAATGGAGATTCTATTTTCGGCCCACCCGACCATGAACCTGCCATCCAAAAACTGCCTAAAAGTGCAATGTTCAAGCAACCAGCCTAAGTCCTCCTGGGAATTTGTATATTGAAGAAACTTGGGTGGTATATGTAGGAGAGGGAACAATAGAGACTCTATTTTCAACCCCCCACGCTGCCAACTTGCGATCCAAAAACTGCCCAAGCATGGAATGAGGAATCCACATATAGTGTATAAAATCTCATTCCATAGTTAATATAGAGACTATGTCCACAAGTTCGCTTGTCAATTTGTATATCATGGAAGTGAAGATGCTATTTGTAGAATACAGAACAATATATACTTAATTTTAAGCCCGCCAGGTCAGAAATCCGCGATCCAAAAAGTGCTCATGTATGGAATGAGGGATCCGCATATGTTCTAGAACAATGTGCTTGTACAACAGGGAACAATAGAGGCCCAATTTCCAACCCACCAACCCCAGAGCCCCCAATAGAAAAAAATCGATAATTATGAAATTGATACGGAATCGCTACGGGGCAATAAAAGCCCAATGTTCAATGAAGAAACTCGAGTCCACTTGTGAGTATGCAATGAGGATTCTGCATACTTAATTTTCATCCTGCCTGGCCGCGAACCCACGATCCAAGAAATGCCCATCTATGGAATGAGGGATCCGCATATGTTCTAGAACAATACAAATGCACTGATCATCCAAGAAGCCCGCAACTCCTCGTGTCAGTTTGTATGTCATAGAAATATAGGTGCTATTTGTAGGAGACAGAACAATAGACACTATTTTTGACCGACCAGGTCGTGAACCTATGATCCAAAAACTGCCTATGTATGGAATGAGGAATCCGCATATGCTATATAAAATCTCATTCCATACTTTATATAGAGGCTATGTACATAAGCCGGCGTGTAAATTTTTATATCACGCAAGTGTAGGTGCTATTTGTAGAACACAAAACAATAGATACTTAATTTTCATCCTGCCAGGCTGCCAACCCGCAATCCAAAAAGTGCCCAAGTATGGAATGAAGACTCCGCATATCTTCTACAACAATACAATTGCAAAGTTTAGCCAAGCAACCCATAGGTCTTCATATATTGTAGAAAAATGTATTTTTACAACGCATAACAATAGAGGCCCAATTACCAGCCCGCCAGCCCCAGAGCCCCCGATAAAAAAAAATCGCTAACTATGAAATTGATATGGGATCGCAATGGCACAATAAAAGTCCAATGTTCAACGAAGCAACCCGAGTCCACCTATCAATTGGTATGGAATTAGTGATTCACATATGCTGTATAAAATCTCATTCCNCCACGTGTCAATCTATATATCGCGGAAGTGTGGGTGTTATTTGTAAAATACAAAACAATAGATACTTAATTTTCATCCCACCAGGTTGTGAACCCGCGATCCAAAAAGTGCCCAAGTGTGGAATGAGGGATCCACATATCTTCTAGAACAATACAAATGCAATGTTCAGCAAGCAGTCTGTAGTAACTCGTGTCAATTTGTATGTCGCAGACAACTCTAGAGTCCCCGATAAAAACAATAGCTAACTATGAAATTGATACGGGATCGCAATGGGATAATAAAGTCCAATGTTCAGTGAAGCAGCCTGAGTCCACCTGTCAATTTGTATATCACTGAAGTCTGGATGCTATTTGTAGGCGATGAAACAAGAGACTGTTTTCGGTGCGCCAGGCCGCCAACGCGTGCTCCAAAAACTACCTAAGTATGCAATTAGTGATCCGCATATGTTGTGTAAAATCTCATTCCATATTTTATATATAAATTATGTCCACAGGTGCACGTGTCAATTTGTATATCGTAGAAGTGTGGGTACTATTTGTTGGATACAGAACAGTAGATACTTAATTTTCAGCCCGCCCACCCGCCAACGTGTGCTCCAAAAAATGCCTAAGTATGCAATTAGTGATCCCTCTATGTTTTGTAAAATCTCATTCCATATTTTATATATAGATTATGTCCACAGGTCCACGTGTCAATTTGTATATCGCGGAAGTGTGGGTGTTATTTGTAGGATACATAACAATAGATACTTAATTTTCAGCTCGCCCACTCACCCGCGAACCCGCGATCCAAAATAGTGCCCAAGTATGGAATGAGGGATGCGCATATGTTCTAGAAAAACACAAACACAATGTTTAGCCAAGTAGCCCATGGTGACTCGTGTCAATTTGTATGTCACAGAAATATTAGTGCTATTTGTAAGACAGAGAATAATAGAGACTTTTTTTTCGACCCACCATACTGCAAACCCGTAAACACAAAACTGCCTAGATATGGAAATAGGGATCCGCATATGCTCTATAAAATCCCATGTTGATACTTTATATAGAGACTCATCTCCGCAACTCCCGCCGTCAATTTGTATATCGCAAAAATCTAGGTGCTATTTGTAGGAGACANTATGGAATGAGGAATTTGTATATGCTGTATAAAATCTCATTCCATACTTTATATAGAGACTATGTCCATAATTCCACTTGTAAATTTGTATATCGCGGAAGCGTAGGTGCTATTTGTAGGACACGGAACAATAGATACTTAGTTTTTATCCCACCAAGCCACGGACCCGCGATCCAAAAAGTGCCCAAGTATGGAATGAGGAATCCACATATGTTCTATAACAATACAAATACAATGTTCAGCCAAGAAACTTGTAGGTCCTCCTGTCAATTTGTATATCGTGAAAATGTGGTTGCTATTTGTAGTACAGGGAACGAAGAATCTGCATATGTTCTAGAACAGTACAAATGTAATGTTCAGCCAAGCAACCCGTAGGTTGTGTCATCAATTTGTATATCATGAAAATATGCATGCTATTTGTAGGAAACAGAACAATATTCAGTATTTTTTCAGCCCGCCAGGCCGTGAACCCGCGATCAAAAAAGTGCCTAAGTATGGAAGAAGCGATCCGCATATGCTGTATAAAATCTCATGTCTATACTTTATATAGAAACTCATCTCTGTAACTCCCGCTGTCAATTTTTGTATCACAGAATTGTGGGTGCTATTTGTAGGGCATGGAACAATAGATACTCAATTTTCATCTTGCCAGGCCGCGAACCTGTGAAATAAAAAGTGCCCAAGTATGGAATCATGAATTCGAATATGTTCTATACAATTTGATGTCCATAATTTATGAAAGTACATGTTTAAACAACCAACCCGCAATGTTTAACCAACCAACCCGCAACTCCGCCTATCATTTTGTATCTCACGGAATTGTAGGTGGTATTTGTAGGACATAGAACAATAGAGGCTCAATTTTCAGCCCGCCAGGCCGTGAGCCCGTCTGCCAAGAAAAGAACCATTGGGCCTTCACATTTCCTGGGTATATCTTCTTCCATTTTTCTTTTGTAACCCGCCTGATCACTTTCCATATGGAATAATTAATCTTTAATGCTAGTAGGCATCCTGCAAAAATTGTTACAGTTGTCATTAATGTTCAAAATTTCAGAGAAGATTTGTCATTAGTACGAATTAAACTAAGATTTGTGCACAAGCATGTTATCCTTTCCAAGTATTCATTTCAAAGGCGGCGTAATATTTTTTTTTGTCCACCGATAGGTTGGTGCTTTTAATAAATTTATGATTCTTAATGTCTTTTCGCCATCACCGCCACCTTTTCACATTTTTCTAATTGTGCAATTAGTGAGCTGTGATGGTCACAACTCATTCCACACGAACCCTGAAAGTTTTCATTGATCAATGAAAGGCTCGAGGAGATATTCCATTGATATGCATTAAACCAGACTTTGTCGAGGCTTATATTATCCCTCCCCAATTTTCATTTGAAACATTGTCTCGAGCAAATGGAAATTCTTAATAACTTGTGTCAGTAGTTCTCTCCACACACATTTAATACATTGGGGCATAATGGCCACAGGTTCCACTATTCTAGGGAATATTCTTACTATTCATCTCTCTCCAGCCATGATCAAAAAATGAGATGGTCCCTTGGTACATGCAGAGATATATTTCATGCCAAAAAATTTGATGTCAACCTTGGCTACTTAGAGAACCTGCCCACTTGCTGTCATGCCTGTCACAGAACTTTATGCCATGAATTCCAAGTGAGAAGAAGATGATATGATGGACGATGATATGGCAATGCAGAAAATATTCCCACTCTCGAGCCCAAATTGAAATGAACCATAATGAACAGAACTTCCCAACTTGGTGATTGTAGTCATGACAACACCAAAAGGAGTTTCAGAAAAAAAAATGGACAGTGAATGCAACAACCGCTTTGCACCGCCAAAGTAGGAATTCCAAAGTTCCAAATTAGTCCATTCTAGGCAGAAGAGTTTGATTATAAAGAAATCACATGTTGATTCTTCCAGAGATATATTTCAAGCCAAAAAAATATTGTTTAACATTTTCGGGTATCAGGTGCAAAACTTTCACTGCTCCAACACATTTTCCTACTAGTCATCTCCTTCTACCTACAATGGACTAATTTGGGCCTCATCGCACGTGCAAGTTGTACTACTAATTGTTTTTTTACTATGAGGAGTCGGTTTCAACTAAGGGCTATTCCACTTGCCCTGCAACCATTTTTGTCCTCTTCCTCAGGCAAATCTTCTGAAAAATATCAATTTCAGCAGAGGATGATTAATCGAGGATAAAACTCGAATGATCTTACATACTGTGGAACCCGTGCCTGTGTTTGTCGTAGATACCTTCAATGCTTACAACCAAAGAACTAGATCCAATTTCTAAGCATAGATGTACAGTAATCAGTACTTTTCTTATTTTTTTTAATGGATTTGCTATTACAACATTTTGGCCTTGGACTCTTTGTCTCTGCCACTTTTCTAGGTCTCACGCATGTTCTAATTGGCATACTTTGGTGCTGTCATACTTCTTCGATCTTCTGTTCACTAATACCAATGTAAAATGTTCCAGCAAAATCATTCTTCTTGTTTCTAGAGATGCAATTATTAATTTTTAATGTTAATTAGTAAAAAACAAAGTTCACTACCTCAGTTGTTATGTTACAGTCATGGAATAATGTATCGAGAACATAACTTCACGTGCACATTGCAATAAAATGTAATCTTCAACAACGCATTTCCTAATAACTAGTAGATCATGATTTTGCAACAATGGGGCTTCTTTGAAACCAATTCGCACTTACGAAAAATATCTTCCGCCTTTCTATTTTCCCAATTCACGCGTTTCCAAACATCGCTTCCCCTTTCTTTAAATTGACCCTTTATTGTTCCCTATCCCATAAATGCCACCCAGAGTTCCGTCATATAGAAATTTATAGGAGGACCCTGCTGGCTGCATCAACATCGCACCTCTACTTTTCCAGGACCTCCAAACAACATTCGTAGCTCTGCTATATACAAATTGACAGATATACAAATTTTCGATTGTTCTTAGATCATGCCCTTTTCCGTATTACAGTCAACCTATCATGCACTTTTCATGATCTCTTCTGTTTTACACATTTTGCACTCAAAAATTTTGAAACATGAATTTTTACCCTTTTCCGTATTACGGTCCACCTATCATGCCCTTTTTCGTGATGCACATTTTTTGCACTAAAAAATTTCGAGAAATATAATTTAACCATCGCTTCCTCGCATATTCCTTATTTTCAACTCATTTTGAATCCCATCTATCCAGTTTCCATACTTGGCCATTTGTTCAAATTTCTTTAGGGAATCATCCCTTTGCCGTGTTGAATAAATATTCAATTCATAGTCATTGTTTCTTCTGACGATGTCCTTTTGGAATTAGTAGTTGGAAATTATATATAATATCTTATTGCCACGCATTCAATTAGCAATTTTCCTATTCCATACTTATCCATTTTGCCTAAATTCCACAAATATACAAACTGATCGCTGAACTCCCACTTCATCATCTCTTCCTGACTATCCCTGTAACACTTTTTTGGATCACGTCCAACCTCTTTTCAGAACTTTCCATTCTTTCCTTGCTCTCTGTCATCTTCGTCAACTTTGCACTTCTCTACAATAAAAGAAAATATAAATCTTTTTATATATAGACATATCTTGTTTCTAAATATGGAATTACTGCCATTTAATTCTAACAGGACATCATGCAGAAACGATATATATTGTCATTGATGGGCGAAAGGGCCAAGGAAATTTTGTATTCATTTGCATTAAACCAAAATTTGCGGGGAGATTATATTGTCCCTTCTGAGTGTTATTTCAAAATCATGAAATCCTTTTCACACTGCGTGGCCTTTACACGTTCAAGAAACCTCCATTCCTTAATTGCTCTGTGTCGTACCCTCCACCTTCGCATTTCTAAATATGCAATAAATAAACTTTACTCCTAACAGTTCATCATGCACCACCAATACTGATTTTCCTTAATCAGTGAAAGGCTCGAGGAACTTTCCCATTCATAAGCATTTAACCAAGATTTAGCAAAAAGTTACATTATTCACTGTGACTGTTCATTTTAACCATCATCTGCAGCAAATCAACCTTCTCATAAACCTATGGCATCAGTTCTGCACCAGTTCTGTGCAGATACAGTGAACATCTTAGGCCGTCATGACTAGAACTTCTACTGGTCCAGGGCATTTTCTTATTACTCAACCTCTGCCGCAGAGAACCGAGTAATTTGGACCTTTGGGATTGCTCATGTAGGATGTGTCCCTAAAGTTTTTGACTGTAAGGACCTGGTCTCTTGGTGCGCCAATAAATTTATTGCACATAAAATAATTATTCCACTGCACAACCGCTCTTCTGTTTCTTTGTCACCTCAACTCTTCTGGCAGATGTTGAAATTTCCCGAGCCAACATTGACATTCAAAGGAGAAGATTGCAAACAATTCCTAGCAAAGCATAATAATATATTGGAACTCTTGCCCCTTTTTTGGAAAACTTGAATCTAGTTCTTGAAGATATTACAAGAATGTAGGTTAGTTCATTTAAAAATCATTTTCGCAAAATTGCCTAACTGTTTACAAGAAT
>JASDQU010685806.1:12435-40010 GCA_032191745.1 Picea mariana | reverse complement strand
TCCTTTACTATTCCTTTAACTCTCTAAATGTGATTTAATCTAAGAAATCTTTGAAACTATCCTAGATTGTCAATATGTGGGCATGTATGGGCCCATTACAAAACATTTAAACTTCCCTAGTGATTTAATCTAAGAAACAAAATTTCAACACTATCCTATCTTTGTAGCATGTATGGGCCCTTACAATCTTAAGATGTGTTTGAAAAATAAACTAAGAGGAGTCCCAAGGGGGCTGTTGTCCTCTACTAAAGATTTTGTCTATTCAAGGGAGACGAAATTGTCCCACAACCTCTTTCTAATTCTCAAGGTTTCTTTGAAGCATGAGAGAAGAGCATACTCAAAGATTGTTATCCAATTTTTGGTCCCAATGCAAGTTTTATATGTGATGTGAAATGATTCCAACTTAACCTCAGTCAAATCAAGCCATCCATGTGGCAAAACAACAAAAAGGAGGAAAAGTTATGATTTTACCCCTATGTGCCTATGTGTTTTGACAAATCCCTTTATATGGAGAGGGAATGTAAGTGTAGTGCAGATTACAACATGCATGGAATCAAATTTCAGAAGGCTATGGGCCCTCCATAGATCATAAAAATCTTACAATGTGTATTTTTCTGCACAGGTGTGCGAGTCTCAGACTAGACAAAGGTGCTTTGAGTGCTAATGCACAAACTAGAAGAGGTTGTTGGGCACAGGTGCGTAGAAGGCACTGAGTAATACAATGATTTTGGCGCACGTGCACATGATACGCGACTATGGGCCAATAAACTCACGCACAACTGTCACATGGTCATGAAGAAAATTTCAGAGGAAATTCCTTCAACTCAGCTTTGAATTTGGCTTCCTGTAGGTCAGCTTGGGCCGGTTATGGTACCTACAGGTTAAATAAACAAAAAGAAGAGCTAAAATAACCCAAGTGGGGTAAGAAATTGATGCCTTTCCCCAGTGGAGTCGTCAATATGTTGCGCCTCTTTTGTCACCTAGATGAGAAAAACAGAGGTGCTTACAATCTTAGTTGGGTTAGCTAAGCAAGACAACAGTAAAGGAAAGAGTTAGAAGAGTAAAGCATAAAAGACTAAGCTAATAATTAAAATAGGAATGATAAAAACAATTAAACTATAGTTCATAAAGACATAAGAACAAGAAACAAAAAAGACTCATGTCACCAATGGAAAGGATTGTGTTAGTGAAAAGAAAACACCAAAGAGAAAGGGGGACTTTGGATGCCTTCTTCCTCCAAGGGAGGGCTCTTGGACCCCCAATATTGAGCTCTTCTTACAACTTGAAAACTTGAAAGAAATGGTGAAAGAATCCCAAGCTAATTCACTCAAAGAGTGATTTGAATAGCTCAAATGGAATGGTGCTAGTATGCTCTTGATGAGAAAAGAGGATCCCCCAAGAGAATAGAAATAGCATAACCTTACAAATGAATTCCTTGAAGATGTAGTGCACCCATGACCTCTTTTTATAGAACAACTTTAAGGTATTATGCAACTAGCTTTTAGTGTGAACAAGGGGTTGTTTAGGGCATCTTTAGGTCTTTGACCAGCCACCCAGCTAGATTCAGCCAAGATTTGGATGTCAAATCGACTTGGAAGCTGAACCAAAAGTGGGTGGGAGGCTGACCAACATCATAAATGCATCGTTCTCAGGTGTGCACGGCTTTCAGCATCCATAGTCGTGCATCATGTGCATGTGCACTTTTCCTACATTTCTTGATGGCGCATGTGCACGTGCTCCCTGTATAGTCATAGCGCATCCTGATTTTATAACTGGTTGTATAGTTTTGGACCTTTTGGAAATGATTTTTTGGTAATTTTGGTCCATGGGTGAACTTAATAGCTGTTTGGATATGCTGGATTCCTGTAACCATTTGCAGACGAAATTTTAGTGATAACAGACACCACTTGCCTCCTTACTCAGCAATAAGGTTTTATGCATCTGATTATTCCTTAAGAAGTCTAGAGGTGTATCCTGTTAGGCACCAAAGAAGGAGACATGAGGTGGACAGTTTTCAAGGAGAGTTGATAAATATCAAGCCAACATCCTTTGATGGTGAAAGATAAAGGGAAGACAATGTTGAAGCATGGTTTCTTGGACTCGGGAGATATTTCCAATTACACAACTATTCATCAAATCTGGAAGCCATAATTACCACCTACCACTTACATGGGAAAGTTGCAATGTGGTGGGATCAACTGAAGCAAGTTGAAGATATGAAGGAGAATAGGATCACTTGGAAGCAATTCAAGAAGTATTTCTAGAAGGAGTACCTCTCAGAGCATTTTTATGACAATAAAATGCAAGAGTTCTTTGAACTTAGGCTGGGAAGCATGACTATGGATGAATATGAGAAGAATTTCTTGGGGTTTTCAAAGTATGTTGGGTTTATAAATGATGAAAAGGTAAAGATATAAAGGTTTTTGAGTGGAATTTTGATGCAGCCACACCCGCAGGCATGCCCGATCCTTCAGGATCTTCTTCTTCTCACGGCCCAAAGAACTCTTAAATATATCTTCTATTTTCCCTGTCGGGAAAATATGCACCCACAGCTCTCTTCTTAATGATCCCCCTTCTCAAATCAGGGAATCGGACTTTGCAGTTTTGCGAGTCCCGTGGTCGTGCACCCTGTGCTTCACAGAACCCCGAAACCCGATGGGTAAATGTCAATGCCTCCTATAACTATCGGGAATCCTTCCATCGGGATTTCGGCACTTATGATGTCGAAAACAACTTGCCTCTCTGATCCCCGACTCCCGATATGCCGATACACCGATGCACACATGCGGGTTGACTTTTCCACCTCCCGTCACTTCTATCGGGATTTCAGAATTCGCGGGTTCGCAAATCCTAGTGTAGATGGATTTGAAACTTGCCTTTTCCCGATCCCCAATATGAGTGCCACCTGTTCTTCACTAACTCATGTTGTGGCCCACACAACTCTCCCGTCAGGATTTCACGGATCGGGATTCCAAAATGAAAGACTCCTCCATCTTCAAAAACCCCGATACTCTGAACCCCGACTGCTTTAGATCTTCTGACATGCATCCCCACACAATGGATGGTTCAGGACTCGTCGAGATATTGCGGATTGTGATTCCTGATGCTATGATTTCTTCACTCCTGGAATTCCCGATGACTTCAATATCCCGATGACTCCTCCGGGACTTCTCCTCTGCCCACTAGGCTTAACCTCGTTGCAACTCGTGCTAAATCTGATGGTTGACTGGATTTTCATGAATTCCCTCCACAAGATCTTGACCGTCGCTTCTCCCTCCTTGAGGATTTCCTGGTGTGAAACTTCCTATCCGGTCCTTCAACAGATTTTGAAGGCTCTACTCCTCCTAAGCTTACTCCAGCTTCTCATCCTCTTCGAATGAGAAACCCTTTGCTCGCACTCCTTGCGGCAACTCTGCGAACACTTCAAGTGCTCAACCTTCCCTGACTCTACACACACCTGCAGCAGCAGTCTTTCGATGCTTTACTCAGTTTCACAACCCTGAAGCTTTCCCTTGGCCTGCGCACTCCTTGCACGACACTGTGCCTAACTACACCTTTGGGGGAAATGAGAACAAAATCTATCTCTAATTGAACCCTTCCGTCAACGCACTCCTTGCGGACAATTCAACTGCACTCCTTGCAGGAATTCTCTGGCTCAATTAGAGAAACAATTGAAACTCATTCCTTCACCCTCTCAGACTTCTATTTCAACCATGAAATCACATACACATCATATAAAAGAAAATGTATGACAGGAAATAAACATCCATGAGCATAACATCAATACACAGAGAAACAACACAAACCATGAATTTGAATCAAGATTTCTTCTATTAATTTAAATGTCTGTACATGGGTGTTCTTCATACACAGTTCTCTGCATGCTCTCTCCTGCTCCTGAATAATGCTAATGTTACAATGATACAATGAGGGTGTCTATATCCGTTTTCCCTCTTGGACTCTAGGCTATCAAATCTAGAATTAAATTCCTATCTAACTGCATTAAGTCTATTAAATGCCGACTATCTACTAAGGACAAGAGCTATCCGCTCAATGTCCCCTTACAATGTACAAGTGCACCTTCATAATTGGCTTCATTAAAGACTTGCGCAACAATCCCAAAGTGTTTTAAAAATTTGGTGTTGGCTTGACCAGCTGTCTTCTGCCTCCGCGCTGGCTCACTTGATGTGCTGGCGATGCTCCTGCATCAAATTCCAGCCTTTTATAAAGAAAATATTTGGTATGATGAGCCCAAGACCTTGAGTGAGGCCATAAGGAAGGATAAATACATGTATGAGAAAGGCCAGGGCAGAGAGTCCATGCAAAAATATTTGAAGGACAACAAGAAGGAGAAGTATAATCATAAGAGGAAGAGATTCAAACCTCCTTTCAATAACAATGATCCTAATAAAAATCATCAAGATCGGTATGCTAAGGATGATTCCAAGAAGGAAGAATCCCTGGGAAAAAGGGGAAGACCACCAATCTAGTGTTGGGGATGAAAAGAATATCACTTGTACAAGGATTTCCCACATAGAAAGGACAAGGTGAAGACTGTGCACAACATCCAAGAGGCTACAATAGTCGAAGACATGGGAAGGATTTATGCAACCTTAGATGACTGACAAGCAAAATACCAATCCAACATGATCGAGGTGGAAGGTAAGATCATAAATCAATCTATTGCTATTTTAATCGATTCAAGAGAAAATCATTGTTACATTGATCCTAAAATAGTGGATAGATTACATTTGGATAAAAGTAAGCTTGGGAAATCAAGTTTGGTTTAACTAGCCATTGGAACCAAAAGGAGAATCCATGAGGTGGTCAGAAGTTGTTCCATAAGTCTTAATGGTGTGATTACTAATGTTGATATAAATATCATACCATTGGGGTCTTATGATATTATAATTGGAATGGATTTGTTGGACAAGCATCGTGTTGTCCTATATTGTCATAGCAAGACATGTACATGTCCTGATGGAGATGGAAAGCATAGCACTGTGAAAGGATTTCCAAGACCCATCTCTATAAGGGATATTTCAGCCTTACAATTGAAGAGATGTTTCATAGAAGGGTGTCAATTGGATAGAGGCCATGTGGAGGAGCCAAAAAATACAAAGGGGCTAAGCCTTGAAGATTTATCGATACTACAAGAATTGGAGGATGTATTCCAAGAAATACCAGGGTTTCCAACAAAAAGGGAAAAATATTTCTCTATTGATCTAGTGCTCGGAGCTTCCCCGGTGTCAAAAACACCTTACAGAATGAGAACACCATAGTTAAAATAATTACAAATGTAGTTGGAGGAATTTTTGAAGAAAGGGTACATGTGACCAAGTGTTTCACCTTGGGGAGCACCAGTACTCTTTGTCAAAAAGAAGGATGGAACCTTGAGGATGTGTATTGAATTTTGATAGTTGAATAAGTCTACTATAAAGAACAAGTTTCCTCTATGCAGAATTAATGAATTCTTTGATCAGCTAAGAGGCGCAAAGATATTCTCAAAGATATACTTGAGATCAAGATGGAGTGTACATTCTTTCGAGGTGTAAAGTCTTCATGGGGTATAAACACGGTTGAAAACAAAGACCTATGAATCAAGAATATAATCAGGCTCCACAACCAACACCATCATGTAAGAATAAAGGAAGAAGACATCCATAAGACAACCTTTATAACTAGGTATGGGCACTATGAATTTGTTGTGGTGACATTTGGATTGTCTTATGCGCCAGCTATCTTTATGTGCTTAACGAATGGAATATTCAAAAATTACTTGGATAAGTTTGTCATAGTATTCTTGGATGACATATTTGTCTATTCTAAGTCAGAGGAAGAGCATGAACATCACCTAAGACTGGTACTACAAGTGTTGAGAGGACATAAGTTGTATGCCAAGCTGAGTAAGTGTTATTTTTATCAAGAAAAAATCCATTACTTGGGGCACATTATTTTAGAACAGGCTATAGCAATAGATCTTGACAATATTGAGGCCATTAGAGGATGTTTAGGCCCATGAATGTTTCAGAAGTTAGATCTTTTATGGGGTTATTTGGTTACTATAGAAGATTTATAGTAGGGTTCTCTAAGATTTCTCATCCCATCACTTCTTTGCAAAAGAAGGTAATTAAATTTGAATGGACAACAAAATGTGAAGAAAATTTTAATTCGATGAAGGAATTACTTACTAGTGCGCTTATTTTGAAGATTGTTGACCCAAATGAGAATTTTGTGGTATGCACAGATGCATGCAAGGAAGAACTTGGTAGAGTCCTCACTCAAAATGGACGTGTCATTTGTTATGAGTCTATAAATACTAAGGAGCATGAGAGTAACTATGCCACGCATGACTTGGAGCTTGCTTCCATTGTCCATGTGTTGAAGATGTGGAGGCATTATCTCATGGGAAAGAGATCTGAATTAAGAACAAACCATAGTGGTTTGAAGTATCTTTTTTATCAACCAAATTTGAATTTTAGGAAAACACGATGGCTTGATATCTTAAGTGAATAGGACTTTGATATCAAGAATATAAAGGGAAAATAAAATAAAGTTGTTGATGCACTTAGTAGAAGAGTCCATATCATGCATGCTACAACTATCAGTATGCATCAGTCGGACTTGAAGAGAAGAATTTTAGATGTTGTTGTTATAGATCAAAATTACCTACAGGTAAAGGAAATCTTACAGCAAGGAGATGTGCAACAGAAAGTGAAAGATTATAAGATGAAGGAAGATGGACTACTTATGCATAAAAATAGAATTTATGTTCCTAGTTCCGGAGAACTTAGGAATTTGGTATTAAAGGAAATGCATAATGTTTCATATGTTGTACATCCTGGTTACCAGAAAACAATTACAGCAGTAAGAAGCCAATTATTTTGTATGGGAATGAAAAATGATTTTGTTGATTACATCGCCAGGTGTATGGAATGTCAAAGAGTGAAGGTTAAGCATAGACACCTGATAGGTTTTCTACAGCCATTACCGATTCCAGAGAAGAAATGGGAAGTGATAACCATTGCATTTATAACTAAATTTCCCAGAACAACAAGGAAACATGATTCAATCATGGTAGTGGTTGATAAATTAACAAAGGTTGCTCATTTTGTTCCTATAAAAAAAACTCATACAGCAGCTAACATTGTAGAAATTTAGATTAAGTAAATTGCTAGGTTGCATGGGATACCTAGGACAATTGTCTCAGAAAGAGACACTAAGTTTACTTCAAATTTATGGAAAGGACTATTCAAAGGATTTGGTACAAATATGAACTTTAGCACAACATACCATCCATAGTCAGATGGGCAGATAGAAAGGGTCAACCAACTAATTGAAGACATGTTAAGAATGTATGTGATGGATAAGCCATCTAAGTGGGAAGATTACCTGCACTTGGTTGAGTTTGCCTATAATAATGGGTTTGAAGATTCGTTGAAGATTATTCCATTTGAATCCTTGTATGGTAGAAAGTGAAGTACTCCAGTAAGCTGGGACAACTCAGCAGATAGAGAGGTACTTAGGTCGGAGTTGCTCAAGGAAATGGAAGACCAAATGGTTAAGATTAAGAAGAAGTTAAAGGATGCTCATGATAGACATAAGGTTTATGCCGACAAGAATAGGACATCAAGAGAATTTAAATTAGGAGAGAATGTGCTTTTGAAAGTAAATCCCAAGAAGATCTCTTTGAAGTTAGGTAGTTGTACAAAGATGGCAGCCAGTTACTCTGGTCCATTTGAGATATTGGACAGAATAGGGCTAGTTGCATACATGTTTGCATTGCATGTTTCCATGAAAGTGCATAATTTATTTCATGTCTCCTTGCTAAATAAATATGTACGTGATCATAACCATGTTGTTGATTGGCATATGATTCAGGTAGAGGCAGAGGGAGAATTTTGGGTCCAGCCAGTGCGAATACTGGACAAAAAATTCAAAATGCTCCGGAATCAAATTATGGAGTTGGTAAAAGTTTAGTGGACTTGCTAAGGTCCTGAAGACGCTACCTGGGAGCATGAAGATGCCATGCAGGTAGAGTACCCACAAATTTTTGAATAAATTTTGAGATTTTGATCTTTGTTTTGTATATGCACTAAGGACGGTGCCAAAATAAGGGGGAGGGGATGTAACACCCTAGGTTTTGAACCCCCATATTAAATAATGTATTGTTACATTGTTGAGAGGCCAAAGTGCCAAAACAAATATTTAAAGGCCATTATTCCTAAGAAATGTAATGTTTTGATCATTATTAACAATAAATACATTGTTGGTTGCTAGACGAACAATGAATAGAGTTATAGGGGGATATGATTCCACAAGAGAGGGGGCTACGGGGATAAGTGCTTATTTATTTTATATTACCCATTTTTTTGTGTAATGGGGGGCGGGGGGGAATTAGTTATGTGAGCTCTTGGGGAAAGACCAAGAGGTTCTTGATCCCCACCAATTACAAAAAAACATCCCTAGTCTATGGGAGGGGTAGGTTGGTTGGTTGGTTCATTCGTTCGTTCTCCCATTGGAAAATACTCTCATTCACGTTCCCCATTAAAACATTATTGTTGGTCACCTCATGCAATCATTCACCCATTATGTTCGCTACTCATTCTCTCTTGTGGGGTCTACACTCCATCCTTCCCTTCATTCACTCATATTTCCTCACTTCGGTGTCTTGGATTGGAAAAGGAAGACGAAATGTTGAAGAGAAGCCACGTTTTTGTGGGTTGTAGAGATGGTTGGTGTAGTCTAGCCATGATCTGAGGCCTGCATGCCTAAGATTCTTGTCTTGTGACTAGTTTTGATCATAGTTGTGATTCTTGAGAGTCCCAGCATGGAGATTCTAGACTAGATGCATTGAAGCCCTGAATGGAGAGGGACTTCCTGAGGGACTGCATAGCAGAGAAGGGTAGATGTCTATTCTATTGGGTGGTGTAGGATGGGTAGAAGAGAGATGGGTACTTGGATTGTTGTGAGTGTTAGAGAATCCTGTGAGAGCTTGAGCGCCGATTGGTTTTGGAATCCAAGTAACACTCTAGAACTGTCATTGTGGATTCATAGCCCTAGCTCAGGGGTGAGATTGTTGTTGAGACTTGGAACAATAGTGTCTATGGTTGGGTGGAACATCCTTGGTGTATAGCCAGTTGGTGTATTATTTTATAAAAGATAAGTTCTCTTTGTTATGGTTTATTTTCTTATGTATTTATTTTTGTTGCGTATCAAATTATTATGCCTGATATTGTACCTATAATGTGCATGTTTTCTAGTTAACGTTGTGCATGCTATATCATGCATGTAATTTATGTTGTGGTATGAATCTTGATCATTGCATGTGCATATTTCATGTTTCTTTATTAATTAAGTGTTATCATAGTTTCCAAATTAGCCAAGATATGCATTCTTAGTGTGGCAAGACTTTCTGTGGGAGGTTGGGTATGTTACAGTTTGGTAACAGAGAAGAAATTTAGGGGCATTTCCTAGCCCATGGGTGGTTGGGGATGTTACAATGCTTCCAGACCAACCCTTTTTTCCTACAATGAAAAAACACAATGTTGTTTCAAATAGTTCGACCCAAGCATCACAACTATCATGAGAAATCACGGGAGGCGAGTAGCATCCCAAAGGCCTGAAGACATTGCCATGAGTTATCACTTACCCACTCCCACATGCATGCTTAATGAGCCATTCTTGAAAGGTTTTGCTCAAAGTAGCAAAGGGACAATTAAGATGATGAAACATTGGTGGGTAGATGAAGAGGAGACACTCAAATAGGGATAGAAGTTGTTCCCCACCCAAAAAATCAGAACACCATACAAAATTTTGGTCTCTATGCTAAGCAGGATATATGGAGAGGAGAAAAGCACACACTTTCAAATAGATTGGCTATCACTATCCCATACCATTATCAAAAAAGAAAAAGTGTTCAATTGGGAGGACATATTGTATTTCAACATCTGTCTCCTCATGAAAAACATCCTAGGTTTGAGGAAGCCATGTTTTTATATGTTGGCCTACCTGATTGATGCCATTTTGTCCTCTGTGCAATTTATCGATCTCGAGTGGAATTGGGATCAGGACCAACCCCCTATACGTGTGTATTGATTTGAACTATGGAGAATAAATTACAAAAGATATTTTTATGACATCTATAACTTTTTCCTTTCCCCTATGTATACTATACTTTTTGGGTTCCCGAGACAACGAATTTCCATTGAAGCTAGGACTGGAATGAAAGGGGTAGAAGACTAGTACTTATACAAATATTACACATACATCAGGGTGTATGGAACCATTGAGGAAACACACCTTTTACCCTATTGTGTCCCATATCATATGCTAATGAGAGAAATTGTTTACCATACCATGGGGTTAGGGGTCACCTCACTACTTCTAAGCAACAAAAAAAATATTTTGCATGTGTTTCCAATCCACATGGAAAATTACACTATTTCCAACGGCCCTCATGCAAGAAAAGAGGCAGATGCCCTAAAATATGTGTGCCTATGTCTAAGAGAGCCAAAATATCACAATCCACATGATATTGTAGTCAGGCACGTTAGATCTATGGGTCTCACCATTCTAACATCCATGTGGTTGATTCTAAAGAAGATGGGTTTAAAGGAGGCCTTTCTATGAAGAGGCCTTAAAAATGTTAGCCAACGATGTTGCTAGATAGGAACTTGAAGATGAACAAGAAGAAATGAAGAGGGTAACAATTGAGCAATTCCAGAGACTTCTCCAGGAAGAACATGGCAATTTGAACATCAAATAAGAGGAAAATATTAGGAAGGAAAAAAAATAAGAACAAAAAATGCTTCAATCTAAGGAATAATACCAAAAAAGGTAAGTCAAAGAAGAAAGAATTAAAAGAGAAAATGAGATCAAAGCAGAACAAGTTCTCCTCCAAAAGAATAAATTTGAAGAGGAAGATAAGAGATTGGTTGATGAGGCAAAGGAAAAAAGCATGGTTGATGAGGTAGAGGCCAAAAGACTAGATGAAGAGACTGAGGCTCAAATTAAAGAAGAAGAGTTGTTGAAACAACAACAATCACTAAAATTGAGCAAGCCTCCAAGCACCCTGTCAATGCCCAATTTGGGTATTTTAAACATACCACCACAAGAATACACTCCCATCAATGCCATCCCAGGTGATTCTTCCTTCTCTTCTCAATCTCTGAATTTTGAAGGGACTGTAGTGGCCATCAAAGATTATTATTATGATGACAGAACCAAAAGAATTGAGAAGATATCAATCAAAATAAAAGGAGGGGAATCCATCAAGTCTAGGTCATCTGCAAGGAGAGTAGTAGAGTGGAAGGTTGGGCCTAACCCATAAGAGAATGTTGTTCCAGAAGCCTCTTCTCTCCCTTCTTTCGCGGGGATGAATACCTCATTTGTTCTTGAAGTGACCAACGCCTTAAGCATGACCAATACTAGGATCACAGATTTAGAAATTGAATTGAAAAATGTAAAATATGAACTCACTTTAGAGTTCGAGAGAGCCACGAGGGTGACTGGCACTCTCAACAAAAAAAAAATGAATAAATCTTTGCAAAAACAAAGAGATGAGATGAATGTTGAGTTCAAGAGAAGGATGTAGACCCAATAGGACACTCATGATAGAGAGTTGGAATTGGAAAGGAAAAATCTAAAAACAACTTTGGAGGAGAACAAGACATCAAAACTCATTGTAGAGGTTATCAAGGCCCAAGAATTAAATTTAAATGAGAAATTTGTATCTAATTAGAAAGAATTCCTCAATCTACTCAGTAATATACAGGCTAATCGAGATGATCAACTCAGGTTGCAAGATAAGTTAATAGAAATTCAAGGGAGATATCAAGAAGAAAATGAGGCTTTTGATCAAATTCTCAAATGGTAGAAAACGCATTAATCACCCCCTACTACACTACCATTGTATTATATTAAAGAAAAGATCATATATCAAGTTTTCTTCGACACTTGGAAACCATTATTGAAGAATATGCAGGTTGACCAAAAAGAAGCAAATAACGCTTGCATGGATCTATGGAGTAGCTTGAATGATCTCATGAAGGAATTTGGAATGCATCCAATATTCCCCATCGATGAAGCAACACCTGCCACTACAAGAATCACTGAGGTAGAAGAGCACAATAAAATTATCCAAATAAGCATTCAAATTTTAAAACAGGTTGGAAGAGAATCTTTGGAAGAACACTTGTTAAGACATGCCTGACTCATCAACATGATCCAACACTTAGTAAAAAGAACAACAAAGGAGTTACAACAATAAGTGTCTGCTAAAGTTTGCAATGGAGTATTAATCATTGAAAAGTTTCAATCAATAAAACTTGAGGAAATAATGAAAGATTATTCCCTCTAGGAAGAGTATCAAGACCAGGTGCAAGGGTAGAGAAGTTTGTGATGATGAAGTTTTGTAATTGTCCCATATGCCTCATTCATATTCTCTTGTAACTTTATTTTTTGATTAGGAATATGAAGATTCATTTTGAAAAATAGCCCTGGGCTTGTAATTGAATCATGAGGATGTAAACAATCACTCCATGTTATAAAAAAAGAGGGTTTTCCATGAAAAGGGGATTTTGGTTTTCAGATGTAGCCGAACAATATTTTTACTACAAGTTAATTGGAACCATAGACATTTTGAAGATTGTGGGGCTAATATGTATGAATTAGATTTTTCTATTTATGCATGTTTCGCTCTGTAATGTGTGGATGTTAGTTTTATGAACAACTTCTAAACTAACTTTCCTATGTTTACAGTCATCATAATTTTTCACTTTAAGTGCAACAACAGTATGATCAATTAGTGAATCAATTATTTGTTACCAACTTATTGTATTGTTAAACTTTCATGTTTCTTGTTCATATGAATTATTTATGCACAAGTTATATTGCTCCTGATCAGGATAGGTTAAAATATACTAGAATAGAAGTACATATTAGGAATGTAGATAATCATCTTACCTTAGATGTAGTTCTTTATAATTTTAATTCATCTAAGAACCTTTGGTTCTCAGATTCATATTTAGTTAAAATATTAGTTAGATTGGTAACCAGGCCAAAATATGGTTGGAAACACTATCCAAAATGAGAGTAGTTCTAATTGGGACGTGCCATCGGGCATTCTCCCTCACCTGCTTGAACGGATCATTCTATCCCATCAACACGTTTCTAAATGAGGCGGACAATAACCGTTGGGTAAATTGAGATAGTGATGAAATCAAATTCATTGATTGTCCACCTCCAAGAGCCATTGGATCCAAAGGTGAGATCCATTGGAGAGAAGTCATTAGAGTGGGAAATGTAACTTCATGTCGTGTTGTTCCATTGAGAAAGGCTTCGAGTGATTTCTGAACTGTTGATTTGAAGGACTGACAGGCCAAGGATCAATGAGCCAATTTATAGGTGCCACATCGGCATCCACATCAGTGCCACATTGGTTAGCACAAGTGACAAGGAGACACATGGATGCCACGTGGTGATGAGGTGGAATTGATAGAAGAAATCCTAGAAACTTTGGGAGGCCATAACTTTTGATCCAGAGCTCAAAATTGAGCATTGTTACAATCATTGGAAAGCTCTTGAAGAGAAGAATACGATGGTTCCCTCAAAAAGAGGATTTGATATGGTTAAGGAAAAAGTGAAATTTTGACACCGCGTCCCTTAAAAGGGTACTTAGGGGGTCGGGGGTCTTTCAGGATGATGGTATTCTACCTTAGTGTTGGATTTTACTTGGTTGGAATGGTGGATAGGGAGGTTCTTCTAGCTCATTAACCTTGAATTTTATAGAATGTGGGTTTGATACCTCTTTGGTGCGATGTTGGTGGTGATGTTAGTTCTTGGTAGGGGATCCTTACTCTGTCTCTGGTTCTATTGGGTTATAAATTAGTGATCGTCCTTCTAGATTAAGAGTTTTGTGTGACAATTCTATATAGTATCGGGGTTTTGGTTGGGAGATAATAATGGACCACTAGAATGTTGATCGATGTCCATTATGTGAGACTATATATATTCAAATAGGGAATGTAGACTAGTTGTTTCAATTTATTCTATTGTTGATAAAAATATAGACTCAAAAAACCTACAGGGATCATGAAGTTTCCTTGTTGATGGAAACTTTGCACTAGCAAAAGAAACAAAATGTGGAGCTTCAAGTTGAGTGCATTGCTCTAAAGAAAATAGTTTCCACTATGGTTAACATTAAAACCATGGATTTTTCCATAACCAAGCTATCTATTAGGTCATTTGGGGACAAAGAGGATGAAACATTTCAACAATAGCTTAAGGATGTGGAGATAGAGCTTCACAAACCAAAACTCACAAACAATGAAATGAAGCAAGAATAAGTACATGGATACTTTGGCCATATGTAGTAATGTTGCATGTTTTTCTAAATTTTTCCTATTACTAGGATTCTTTGTTTGAGAATATACATATAGTATGTTTCAAGAGTGTCTTTTTGAAAAATATCATGTAGAAATAAATTGTCAAATTCAAGTTCTAGATTCATTCATGACAATTTTGTTGAATAATTTTATTATATGCACTTACATGTTGTGCAGTACGATTGTAGAACTTTTATAATACAAACATAACCATTTTTGTTAAAAAGAAAATAGAGTAAATAATATCGATTAATGTATGTCTATCAAGGGGTGGTAGGTGTAGGGGATGGGGGAGAGTGGTGGTCATATTTGGCCATGGAGGAAAAAAGGAAATTAAATTTGCATGGAGAATTGGGATCTAAATCAATAATGGTGCAAAATAATTAACTCTATACAAAGATATTTTAACTTTAAAAAACAAAGGGATATGAAAATCAATAGTGGAGGGGCTTAACAATAATTCTAATATTACTACATCTTAAGAGCCCTCCAAAGAACCTAAAAATATCTATGATTACACAAATAATTTTATCATAAGTATAAGAATTTGACATAATTAACGTTTTCCATGTTCTATGATGGAAAAACAAGCTAGCTTTAAGTAACTAAATAAGGGATCTAGGTTCCCATAGGGGGTTTGTGATTCAAAAGAAACCTAGCTCCCTTGTTTTCTTACTCATTGGCTAACTTGTTTTTCCATCATAAGACATGAGGTCAAATGGAGGTATCACCTCCTTATCTCTCCATTAATCATCTAAACATTACAATGAACCCCCCTCATTCAAAATCATTTCATACCATGCAAATCCAACTAGATAGAAAGTTAATACACCAACATCACCCCCTCTTTTTGTTCTCAATTATTTGGCTATGTGTGATTAATAATGGCGCAATGGTATTGTGGAGGGTATTGTGGAGGGACACATTTGGGTTTATTTGGCATTAAATTTTGACATGGAATGAATTAATTTCGATTAGTCCATATTGTGGCTCCTTCCCTAAGTGTAAGTGATGTTCATGAGGGTTTATATGGTTGGAAATTATTATTTGGATGAGATTATATGCCTTTGCTTCATATTTTCCTTTAATTTCTCCAAAATAAAGATCCTTCAAGTGTGAGTGGTAGGTGTGTACGTTTATTTTATTGGATTTGACACTTGTCTTGAGGTCTCCCTTCTAGGACACAACTCCAAGTGTGAGTCATGGAAAGAGTAGGATAATCTACTAGGAGCTAACTCTTCTAGGAAAATGGAATGAAGTGGGGTTACAATGACACCTTGCCTTTGTAGGAGAAAACACTCTATTAAGTGCAATATCGGTGAGGTTAAGAGGGGAGTGAAGCAATATGAAAGGGAAATAAAAAAATTACAATGTAGTATAATGAACTCGACCATTCGGTAGAATAAATTGAATATGACATTGCATGACACATGCATGAGAAAAATTGTGCAAGGGGTACTTGTGCAATTGACACAACAAATCATATACTAGAAATTCATGAATGAGAGAAATTCGTTGAAGAAGTCATGGGGATTCATTGCAAAAAATTGTGCAAGGGGTACTTGTGCAATTGACACAACAAATCATATACTAGAAATTCATGAATGAGAGAAATTCGTTGAAGAAGTCATGGGGATTCATTGCAAGAAGCACTTGGATTTCAATGAGTAGTTGAAAAATTTACAACTATTGGTTGGAAAAATTATGTCCCTTCTCATCCTACAAATAGAATTAGTTTCATTCCCCCTCCTCTTGGCTCAATTCCATCTAAGAAACCCTCCCTCCATCGCCTTGGCTTCGAATTGGAGGATCATAAAGACATACTACACTATCAAAACCTATAATTGGTGAATCTCACAAGTGAGATCAACATCACTACCAAATATGAGGAATATAATCACCCGGATGATGTTGGAATTTAACTACAAGAGAACATGCAAGTTAAAACCCACCATGGCACATAAATTAGTAACTTTCTTTTCAAGTTTTTTATATGTTTTTCCATGCTATTATTTTCTTAAGAAATATGTAAGTATATACAACTTCCAAGCCTATAAAGGTTGAAATAGGAAAGACAAACCTTATAAGAAAATGGATATATAATTCTACATTTTTTATAATCAGCTACAATTATCCTTAATTATTTTTATATTAAAAAATTGTATAATTTGATTATAATATTTTTTATTATAAATGAATATATAAACACACACACGCACACATCATCATATCAATTTTTTTCTAAGCTAGGAGGTATTTATATTAATATCATAAAAAACAAGTACAATCATGTATTTATCTGGTCTTCCATAATGGAAACTAGGCCACATAGAGTCATAAAATATCATCATTATTTGCTTCATATATTCACAACTATCAGTAGATATCATAAGTATGTCATGTGCTAGTGGAGGAATATATAACATAAGACATATCAATAGTATACTACTAAAAAAATAAGAGACATAAATAGTCTAAGGTTGAAAACAACACTGATTATATCTAAATTATTCTGATAGACCTAGAAAAGCATATGTCTTGGGCCATAATTTTTGTTGTATTCATCATTTTCAGGCCATCAATGTCCAAACAGCTCTCTGGATGTGTTGTAATTTACATCATCACTCTCATATTTTCCCTCTTTATGTTTCTCTACATCCATTAACCACACACAACCAATATTAGAGTCACTCCCGAGGCACATGTTATCATCCACTGAGATACCCTGTTGGAGATTCATAACACTCCCATCTATAAACTTGTATGATTAATTATTGTTTATGATGTTAAGATTTAATCATTATTTTCTCAGTTGGCCTATAATCCCTTCATTCCAAGGTAGCTCATTGTCTTCTTCCTGCAACCTCACTCCTCCATTGGCTAGATGATATGCTAGGCCATTGGCCTTCTAATGAATGTGGGAGGGAATAATGGTATGAATAAGGATAATTAGGTTTGAAATTTGTTGATATTTGGTAGATAGGTGCCAATTGTTGGAAACCAAGATGGCATGTCCTTGACATTGAATTATCCTTAGAGCTTGAATGATGATCGAAGAGTCTCCCTCCATTATAATATTTTTAAATCCAAGCATATGTGCCAATTGTAATACATTCATTAGACCATAAATATATACTGCATTCTTTGTGTTCTTTCTTATATGGGAAGAAAATATGAATATAATACTACTAGAATCATTTCTTAAGATCCCTCTCACCCCTATCGATTCAAGATTACCTTTGGAGGCTCCATCAAATTTTATTTTGATGAAGCTTTCTAGCATACTTGACCATATTGATGGAGAAAAATGCTTGTTAATTGGCTTGGGAGTGACTAAAGAGAGGATTTTTATTGAAATACCAATTAGAGAAAATGATTTTATCACTACCTTCGATTTGACTAGCTCCCTTTGGCTTGGGGAAGGAGGTGATTGATTCTTGAATGCTCTCTTGATTATTGATCCAGATATCTTACATTTTCCTATGAATCTGTTTGAAAATCCTTCAATTGTTTTCCTTGCACACCATGCATAGAAAAAATCCAAGGAAGAAATTCCAGGATCATTTAAACATTGGATTTTCATAGGTTGAGGTTCTCAAGTTTTCCAATGTTTAAATGATACTATCACATCAACAATCAAATTTATAGAAGAGTGAAGCTCCTATGTTGATCCATGTGGATATTCGTGGGCACCCACCTCTTCCACTGACTCATCGTGGTTCTCCATGTTGGTCATTTTTGTTATGATTTTTAGGTCCTAAACTTATGTGGCCATTTTGAAACCCTAAATGATGTTTTTTGGACATTGGAGTGGTAGGGGTGGCCATGACCTTCCTTAGCTCTGCCAAAAATTATACTTCTTAGTTAAATATTTCCGATGAGCTACTATGTGCCCCAAACAAAGATTGTATGAAAATGTTACACCCACTGGAAGTTGGCATATCAACTAACCACCTTGGGGCCCACAAAACTTTTGGAACTTTTCCTCTTAGGGTTAGGGTTGGAACCATTAAGGTTCTTAATTTATGTTAAAAGGCCATTATTTAAATCTCTTGTGATCTCTTTCGGTGAATGAGCATAACCAACATATCTTTCTCTTCAGAGATAAGCTACATGTTGGGACAAGGATTGAACGTAAGGAAAATGGATCTGAGAGAAGCGATGGTGTCGAAAGACACCATAACACTGAAGCATGAATCTCTCAATAAGATCAAGAGCACATCTCTTGATATTATCTAACAGTCCAATATGATGATAGATTGATCACTAAGATCATCTATAAATAGTTTTTGTCATGGAACAAACTCAACAAACTCAGGTGAAGGCGGCTGCACTTGTCCATAAAACATGGAAATAGAATCCATAAGTGGACATGGTCAACCGAGGTTTTAGTCAGTTGTTGACCCAAATACTTTTTCGACCCAAACAATCTGAAAAGGTGAGGTTACAAAGAAACCACATGTTCCAACACCCCCCCATAAACTTATCTTGGAGGAAAACAAATTCCACAACATTCCCCCTGAATTTGTTATGACTGCAAAAGTTGATCACATGATGGTACAACAACACTCGGGAGGAATTTTGATCACCATCAACCCAAATCAAGGACAAATAGTAGTCATCCAATGCAAATTGGTTGCAAAATATGTTGTCCAAACATAGTCCTAGTCGGTGAGTCGACTAGACAACAAGACAAGATTCGTTAGTCAATCAGTCGACTAGACAAGAATGCACAAATATAATCAGTCTCTATCCATTCAACAGTCTTTGCATCTAGTACAAAGGTACAACAAATGGTTTTACACATAATCAAATTCAAATTAATTCCCCATTAAACACAATTGAGGGATCAAAGTATCAACAACAAATATTCATCGAAACAGACCAGTCGATGGACAATAGAAATTTGAAACTCAATCAGCAAACATGCAGTCAAAAACACCTCTAGTGGACTGTCAAGTCGGGTCAAATCCCAGTGGACCAATATCCTAGTCAAACTCCAATCGATTGTCAAGTCGGGTCGAACCTATGGTCAACCACTGCAAAACATCATTAATGAAGAGGAGTGTTGTACATCCATACAACTGACAATACACAATGGTAGGAACTCTTCAAAAAACAGTTAAAATGTGCCCATCAATCCAAGCACAGTCAATCCTAGTAGTCAGAATGGGTCCACGGTATTTTCTTTCACATCTCTTCTGCAAATATTTGAAAGCATGATTTCCACTCTTGGTATGGAGAGGATGACGATAAGGGATAGAAGGTTGCATTGGATGATCAAGAGATACAGGCTCAAGGTTTAGTTTACTCTCAGGAGTAGAACAACCTGGTATATCAACAACAATTTCATCAACAATAATAGGTTGAGAGTTTGGCATGTTAGGAACAACCATCTCAACAACTAGTTCAACAATAGAGTGCTCAGATGGCAAATCAATCTGAATTCCACCTACAGCAAAAAAAACATCCTTGTTTGTAGCAAGGGTAGGTTTAGCCAAGGAGGCGACATCATCATCATATCCAAGACCTATTCTTGGTGGCATCATATTAAGCGTCATAGGAGTAACAATACCCTATCCATTCTTCCCAAGTCCTCCTTTGGTATATCCCATCTGGCTGACCAGTCGGGATCCTATACATGTAGTGTGTTTTTCAAAGTTGGGTGAAACAACACAATTATCAATTTCAAAGCATAAATTGACAACATATTTCTTACAAATAGAAGCAGGGGTGGAGAATAAATGGGTGAGCTTGGATGCTCAATAATATCAACCTTCTTCTCACAAATATCTAGACTATCAACAATGGAAGAAGAAACAACATGAATATTCTCCTGAATAGTTATCTCAACATTTTGTTCTGTAATATAAAGGATCTAAAGAGTCGCATCCTTCTTAGGAAGCTGCAACAATATGGAATCATAATATTCCTTCAATGCATGATATTTTTCAAACAGACGATTGTTTTCTTCCTGAAGAGGAGAAGCTTCTTCACGAAGCTCATCAATAGAGGCCTGCAAATGGGTAACCTTACTAGTCAACTGGGTATTTTCTTCCACCAGATGGATAAAATTTGTGCTTACTCTTGTATGAGGAAGGGATTTCACTTCTTCCTCAAAGTCTTAAACAAGGTCATACTTCTCCTCAAATTCATCTACAAGAGACTGAAAAAATCTAGTAGTAGTGTTCTCCATGGCAACAAATCTTCTGGAGTGCTCAGTCAGAATAGTCTATAACACGTATTTTGCATATTTTAACTAATTTTTCATTCCTGCATCCTCTGTCTTCAAGGAATCATTTTCATGAGAGAGCAATTTCACCTCCTTCACAAGATCATCGAAAAGATCCTTCTTATCGCTAAAATCATCCACCAAATCTTGAAATATGGTTTCCATGATCTGCTCCATGTCAATAATTTTCCTGGAATTTTCATCAAACCGCTGCAAAAGGTTAGTTTTAAAGAGGGTTGCCTCATCTTCCAGTTGGGCATGGGTTGTCTTCAGTTCACTGCTTAGGTGTTGATTCTCAGTCTGTAATTGCGCAACGACATTTTGCAAGGTGGTGACTTCTACATGAAGTCAGTTTTGAGATTCTTCCAAGGAAATAGCCTTCTTTTTCACAAATCTCTTGCAATTTTTGAAGCATGAGAGCTTCATCTTCATCCAATATTCCCATCGTCGATGGAGGGAAAAATCCAAGGCACGAAATCTGCAAACAAATAAGAAAATGGATGGGAGGTCGAAAAGAAATCTGGTGACTTACACTAATTCGGTTCTATGTCTAGTTGTCCAGGCAAGGAATCCACCAATCCCCAGCGTACACTTGTATAAAATTATGTTAGAAATAAATTTTAAGGTAGAGCATCACCATAGCACAAAAATTATCCAACAATAAGAGCTAGGCATAGGCTAGTCAGCGTTCACCTCTTCACTTCTTCGATGGGAAACTACCATTCGATGAGCGGATCCACAAGTTTTTCTGAAGAATCAAGTCAAGCAACCCACAAATCCGAGTGCAGGGCGAAAACCAATCGAAAATTTTACACTGAATCTAAGTTGATTCAGATCCTTTCCAGTTGGAAACACGCGGTCAAGGAGAGTTGGCTCTATATGATGAGTCGGCTATCAAGAGAGGGTCGAAAGGACTTCTGTTGCCGGTTTTTAATCATGCCAAATGCAAGACATTGAGCCGAAAGGAGAAAGGTTGAGGGTTCCAAGTCGAGTCGATAGAAACAAGAAAAGTGAAGTTGAACTACCTTCAGTCGATAGCAAGAATAGACAAGCCAGCCATATTTACATCCATGCTTCTGTTTAATGCTGGAACGATGATCAAACATCGAGTCAAGCAAACCCTGTGGTTTACAAGTCAAGTGGAAGCTTGCGCCAAAGTATTGACTCACCCTTAGTCAAGTCGGGTCGAGTGTGCCTTTACGCCAGTCAAGGGCTTCAAGAAAAGGTCAGACCATCTTCGCACCAGTCACATATATTCTCGGTCGACAACAACCATTACGTGCCGCACGAGTCCAACAAGGAGAAGAGGTTGTCTGAACCCTTCAATGGATCTTCTCAGTCGACGATAAAGAAATATCAAGTCAAATCCTTACAAAAATTCTCAATCGATGCTTGGACAATAAGAAAAATAACTCGTGTGAAAGAACCAAGTCGATGTTGGGCGTGAGAGCTCTCTCAACAGTTGAAAGACCCACCAGTGCTACCACTGGATCGATTGGGCAAGCTATCCCAATATACGCATTCGACAAAGTTAGGGTACAACCTAGAACACACCAAAAAAAAGGTTTTCACGGCTCAATAACTCCTAAGTCTCTGCCCATCACAACTTCATGATTGTCTCACAGTTTCTATGATCCTGAAATCAAGAAACCAACATCTTTGATACCATGTTGGGACAGGGACTGAATGTATAGGACAATGGATCCGAGAGAAGCAATGGCTTCAAAAGACACCGTAGCACTGAAGCACAAATCACTTAATGAGAGCAAGAGAAGATCTCTCGAGATGATTTGATAATCCTAATCCTAGATGATGATAGATTGATCACTAAGATCATCTGTAAATTCGTTTGCTCATGGACCAAACTCAACAAACTTGGGTGATGACAATTGAACCTATCCATAAAATGTGGAATGGGAATCCAAAAGTGGACATGTTTAGTTGATCATCAACCCAAATACTTGGTCGGTCCAAACAATTTGACAAGGTGAGGTTACAAAGAAACCACTTGTTCCAACACTACCATCATTCTATCCAATTTGTGCTCTATAGTATTCTGTTATTTTATTCATTAATAGAAGTTGGGTTTCACTATATTTCTATGTTCTCTTCTATAGTGTTTTTGTATATCATTTTTTTCTCAATATAATCTAGATTAGTGGTATCCAAGGAGTCTGATCCTTGTTATTTATCGATACATGTCCTTGACAAGGTCAGGATATAGATACTTGGGTTTTGAGCTAGTTTCACTTAAGGATAACCACTCTCGCTAGCCTAAGAAACCTCCTATGTTGGAAGAAAAGAGAGATGAAAGAGAAGTAGATCATTTCTAAGTGTTTCTCAAGGAATCCCTTATGTGATAATGAAATGATATGGTGGACAACTTCTCCGAGATCCTTTGACGAATACCAACGGAAGACGAGGCACCTTGAACAAGCAACCATTTCGGAGGTACAACACCCTTCAAGGTACAAGTTAACTTTGATATTCCCTTATTTGAAGGCTATATAGATGTAGATGCTTTGGAGAAATGGTTGAATATATTAGAACTATATTACTTTATTGAAAAAAAATTGACACTATAAATATCACATTTTATCTCCTTAAATCCCTCCCCCATGTAAAATATTGGTGGGAATGTTACTAGGAGACACATAATGAAGACGAGTCTATGGAATTCGGGACAAGACCCACTTGGGTGACCTTTTTTTATTCCCTTAAGGAGGAGTTCTACCCCATTTGAAACAACGATGACCAATACATGAGATGGATGACTCTGCATTAGGAAAGAGACCAGATGATGTTGGTGAACTCTAACATATTCCATACCTTATGTTCAAATTTGGGTATCAAAGACTTTGAGTGGAAGCTAGTTTTGAAGTACCGTAGTTTCCTATATAGGTACATAGAAACAAAGATGATTTTCTTGGACATCTCCTCACTAGGATCCGCTTATCGATATGTTTTCAAAATTGAGAGAAAATTTAAGCAATGGAATAAGTGCAACTTCAGGTCTGCAAACATGTAAAAACATAAGCATGGAAATGGTGGCCCTAACTCACATAACAAGGGATAGAAAAAGGAAGGCCAACCTCAAGATATCTAGTCCAAGCTATAAGCAAAGAAGGGTAATGGGAAGACAAAGAAGGAAACTGGAAAATTATGTGATTTTCACAAAATCCCTTGGAACAACATTGATGAATGCCATGAAAAATAGTCATTTGTGGTTGATCTTAAAGAAAATGATTCAAACCCCAACTCAAACTATGATTCAAAGCGGGATAAGAGAAATTATTCATTGATTTGGAACCTAGTGCTAGCATTGCAACCACAAAGACCCAACCAGACGAGTCAAAGGAGCTTAAAGAAGGGGAGGTCCTCTTCCATTCACAGATGTGGGTGAAGGGAACCCCATTCTATTTCATTATTGATAGTAGGAGGAAGAAGAACCTAATATTATTCAATTTCATCGATATTGGCTTTGGTGATAATTCCACACCCCCAACCATACATCATCAATTGGTTGAGCGAGGGATGAGACCTTCGCGTCATCCAGCAGTGTCACATGTTCTGCAGCATCAAGCTCATCAAGGAGGAGGTATCCTGTGATGTTTCCTCGATTGAATTTTGTAATGTTATTTTAAGACAACCTTATATGTGGAAACATCATGTTTTTTATGAGTCCCAACCCCATAGTGTTATTATCACTGTGGGGAATCAACTCTATAGATTACCTAAGGTAGTTCTGACTATTGCAATTTTATTGATCTCGAAAAAAAAATTCCAAAAATTAATCTCACGGAATATTAATTTTTTTCTCTTCATGGTTTGGTCAGAAGGGGAATGAAAGGTCACTGCAACCACCACAACTTCAATACAGGGTCTCTCTAGACAACAAAAACATGCGGACAAGCTTGTAGAAGAATACATAGACGTCTTTGCTTCACCTGTAGGGGTGATTTTGCACTATCCAGCCAAGCATCCCATTTATTTGATACCCAATGCCCCCTTTCCCAGTGTTTGAATATACAAATGCACCCTCTTGGAGAATGAGGAAACAAAGAGTCAAATTTGTGAGCTCATCTGCAAGGGCCACATTTGACCAAGCTCCTCACCTTATGGGAGCACAACTGTGTTGGTGCAGAAGAAGGATGGAATATGGAATCTATGTATTGATTATAAAGTCGCGAATAAAATCATTGTCAAGAACCGATACCCAATCCCTCAAATTGAAAATTTTCTTGATCAACTCAAGGGTTCCAAGTTCGCCAACAGGATCAATCTGAAGTTGTGCTATCATCGGGTTCTAATAGAATCAACTAATGTATGGAAGACAAAATTAAAATGTAAAGTAAGCATCTTTGAGTGGTTGGTCATGCATTTTGGCTTGAATAATGCTTCAACAACATTAATGAGGATGATGGATGATATATTATGGCCATTCACAAAATGTTTTGTGGTGGTCTGTTTGGATGATGTCCTCATCTTCAACCTAACCTATGGAAACACAAGTTATACAAAAACCTGGAGAAATGATCATTCGGTATGCAAAGAATCCAATGCTTAGAATACATCATGGATGAAAATTGGGTGCATGTGGACCCAACCAAGATCTAATTCATTCATTTTTAGACAACCCCAAAAACTCTAACAGAGCTCCACATCTTCTTGGGCCTTGCCAACTTCTACTATAGGTTCATATTGGTTTTCTCTCATATAGCTTGGCCCTTAAGTCAAGTGACCAAGTGGGAATGTAAATCCAAGTTTGTTTGGTATGAATCATAGTAGAAAGCATTCCAAGATCTGAAACATGGCCTCTATTCCACACAAGTCCTCACATTGTCAGATCTACAATAGTCATTCGAGATCGAGACACATGACTCTGACTATGCTATTTGTTCCATCCTCACTCAAGAGGGGCATCTAGTTTCTTATCATAATGAAACAATTTTTGATGTTGTTCATAGGTATCACACCTATGACAAAGAGATGTAATCCATTTTGCAAACATATCGAAAATGATGAAAGCATTGCATTCTGGGAAAGGAAATGATCATCCATATTGATCACAATCCTTTATATTTCATGTAGACATAAGGAAAGATACATAATGACCGCCATAAAAAATTGTCCACATACATGCAACAATCCCACCTAAATATTGAGTACAAGAAGAGAAGTGCCAACCATGTTGTTGACTGCTTCATTCGGCCCCCAGTTGTGGCCCTCACCATAGTTCTAAACTCCTATGGGCATGAGACCTCTAGGTGATTGTGATTATATAGCGGTGACTTTGACTTTGCTCCTACTTATTGTACCCTAATTGTCAGGAAACATGTTATGGACTTCCATCTCGAGGATGCACTCTTGTGCTATTTGGGCCATATTTTTTTTCCTTCAAGCAAGCGTGCAAATCCAATTTTGGAGGTGCATTATGATCAGGTGGAAAGAAACTTCGAGGTGGAGAAGATAGTAAGAATACTTCAAAAAAATTTCTACATCTAGGCTAAGATTTGACATGATTTCGCCTAGTACATCAAGTCATGCATTTCCTATGCCATTTATAAGCCATCCATAAAGAAGCAATGGTTCTACACTCTTCTCCCTACACCAAACAATCCTTGGGAGTATATATTTATGGATTACATGTCAAGGTTTCCCTCCACTAAACATGATCATGATTGTGTTTTTGTGGTATTCAATCGATTCTATAAGATGGTCATTTTGGCACCCTATTAAAATAGCATCACAACTGAGGCCACTGCTAAACTCTTATTTGCACATGTTTTCGTTCATTTTGGCCTACCATAGACCATCATTTTATATATGGATAGTAGTTTCCTCAGCACCTTTTGGTCTAACCTATGGTCTTTGATGGACACCAAGTTGACCAAATCAACTTCCTTTCATCCCTAAACAGATGGACAAATAGAGATGGTCAACAAGATGATTATGCATATCCTGCACACGTACAACTCCACACATCCATGTAAATAGGATGAGAGCCTCCCATATTTTCAGCATAGTTATAAAATATCCCTCCATAACTCTATTGGTTGCATCCCTTTTCAAGTGTTCTTAGGGTTCCAACCATTGTCCCCCATTAATGTATCTCTTATCGTTCCATATTCTCTGACAGAGTCCTCCAATTCTCAAACTAAGACCGACAGAGCAACCAAATTCATTGAACAAATATAGCACCTCCAACAATGGGTTCATGATATCTTGGAGAATGCCAATGCCAATTATAAGTAGTGACATCACCAACATCAGGTTCCTCACAATTTTCAGGTTGGTGACAAGGTGTGGTTGCATTTGCAGAAAGAGAACCTCACAATCCCACACAACAATATCATTCCACTCATACACAAGCCTTACACCATCACTGGGGCTATGCATGACAATTCTTTCAAATTATGTTTTCCTTCATTCCTTATCTTTCACCTAGTATTTAAGGTGGAGTTTCTTCGACCATGTTTCCCACATTTATTGGACACATAGGAGGTGGCTAAGAAGTTGCCCCCCACAAAACTCAATCTCAAATGAATTGCATAGGATCTAGTGAATCAAATCATGGACACTAGAATGAAGAGTAGCCGCTAGTAGAACATACAACCCTATGAAGTTGTCAAAGTAGGATTCTCATAAGTTCGACCATATTATCATGCATCCGATATAATATTGATTTATGGACACTCATTGAATAAGTTTTCAACCATTTCTTCCTTGGCTATGCATGTGTAGCATATTGAAGGCCCTTCAAATCTTCTCTTGAGTAGTTTGTCCCAGGTAAGTATTCTTTTTCTTGCCAGAAGCTAGAGGAAATATGAAATATTTGGACAATGTTCTATACTGCAAACCTTTTTCTAGATAGATTCTTTCTACAACAGATTGTGTTTAGCCTCAATGTTGTATGCCTTCTTAACATGAAAGTTCCCATGTCCCTGAAAGCCCCC
>JASDQU010685806.1:1063-11749 GCA_032191745.1 Picea mariana | reverse complement strand
AAGATCCATTGACTAGAGAATGGATTTGATTAGAGTAATCATACTATGGATGGATAGAAACCTAAAGGACAAATAGTTAAGCTTGGATTCCAATTTAGAAATAAACTCTTCCCAAGAGGCATTCCTTAGGTTATTTTTTAGAAGTGGATCCCCTAAATATTTAGAGGGAATGGAGCCTTTTTGGAAACCCAGTATTCTTAGTATTTTGGTTTGAACACTCAAGGGAGTATTAAAGAAGAAGATCATATATTTGATATAATTTATTATTGTGTCGGAGGTGTTACCCCCCTAGCATAGAGGTAACTAAGGAGATGATGTCTCCAGGCCCACAGGTAGTAGACACGGAGTGACGAGATTTGAATGGATAACATAACCCATAGAGCCCCTCTTCTTCACCACAGTTCACCATCATCATCATTGGCAACAGAATAATGTCCACTACACCAGCTTGGCTCCCATAAGACAACAGGTCTTGCTTCATGAGGTAACAATTCCAGTCTCATGGTAAGTGTCACTTTAATATTTGAAGCATTTAAGCATGTTGCAAAGAGTAATTTCTTGATTATGGAACATTTTCTTGGAAATTATATCTTTTCACTTTGGTGGTTGGCATGGTATCCTAGTAAGTTGGTCACTCTCGAGAAAATGGTTTCTACTGTGGGTTTCCTTGAAGGTTCATCGTACCATTATTTCTCATACTTACCACTTTCCACACTTCTTCCCTTATGTTTCCTCATCTTTTGGGTTTTTGGGTTCACCGACCTCAAGAAGGGTTTGTACCTCATTTCATGGGAAGAAGGGGTTGAAGGCCTAGAGGTGTTGTAACTAACATCATATATAAATGCTCACCCTAAAGTCTTGAGAGCAATGAAATGGTTCTTTGAAGGAATAAAGGACTTTAAAAAAAAAAAAAAATGAAAACAAAGTGTCTTTCTTGGAGGGGGAATGCATTGTGGTGTTATTTTATTTCCAATGCACATAGCACCTAATTTGTTATAACTTCAAGAGGCATTGTAGTGCTCTTTTATTTCCATTGTACATAGCATTCAATGTTTGTACTTAAAAAAAAGGAAAATAAAGGGCTTGGAAAGAGGTTGCATTACAAATAAATGGAACTCAAGGATGTAGCACACCCTCCACAAAGTCCCCACAAATGAGGCAATATGAACCTTTGATATGTTAAGAACCCCATACCCAAGAGTCTTTCCCAGATCCACCTCATACTCATTACATGATCTATATAGGGTCTTCTTGGAAAACATTCCTTAACATGGGGATTGTCCTACCCAATAGGGCACCATGACACCCCTCCCATACCTAAATTTGGCAAATTTTATAAGGTCTTTGAGAATTCACCTAATTTGAAAAGGGGGGATTTGATGCACTTTTTTGGGTTGTTATTTTAATAAATATGACTTACTTGGCATGATTCATATGACTTGTGGACACTTGGAGGACATGCATATTTTTTTTACAGGACCCTTACTAGTGGAGGATGATGGACCACACATGACATCACCTTCTATAGTTGGAAATGGCCTTTGGAGGCCTAGGACATCACCCTTCAGCCCTTGACATGAGTTTGGAAGCTAGGGTTTGATGGATTATTGGTTTCAGAGGTGGTTTGACAGGAGGAGACACGTGGTATGGAACTTTGGCACTTGAGAGCATTATGCATGGCCTTTGGAGGCCCAACATTCTACTTTTGAGGCTTGATGTCTCACTTTACATCCCTAAGCCACCCTCCTAGGGCATGACGTCCCCCTTTTTAGTGTTTTACTTTATATATTTTTTCATATTGTAAAGGAAATTGAAGGGTGTCAACCCTCTTCTAATTTATTGTTGACTATTTTAAGTGGACAAATTGGTTTATATGGCCTTATATAAATAGAGGACCATCTCATTTTCATTTCTCATCAATCATTCCTCACCATGTGTGAGAACAAGTATGAAATTTTCTCCCTCTATTGATTTATCTCTCTCTCTCTTGTACTTATGTGACATGCTTTGAGGATCATTTTGTGGATGCTTTTGTTGATATTGAAGAAGAATTTCTGCAATTAGTATTTTGTCTCTTGGTTTCTTGGCTAAAGTAAGTTAATTTTATGCAATTTATCTTTATGTTTTCATGTTACATGGTGAATCTTGCTTCTTCGTCTAGATGTCTTGCTTGGTAAAACTCTAAGAGAGGAGCATAAGTGCTCCCTCCTCTCTCAAGGTTACTCTTGTTCAAAAATGGTGAAATCTCCTTGCTAGGGTTAGCATCATAAAGCCCTAAAGTGTTAGGACTTTAGGATTTTATCCCTAGACACTTGATTTCTTGATCTAGCTAAAGTATTAAGATGTGAGAAAAATCCATTGGAGCCAAAAAGTTCTTTCACTCTGGCAATTCTTCTCTTTAAGGCTTAAACACTAAGGCCCTAATGTACTATCACCTTAGAGTTTATGCCCCGCCTCTTAGTATTTTTAATTTCAATATTAAAGCATTGTGTATTCTTGTAGTAAATACTCCATAGCACATCAAAGGCACTAATTTTACTTCTCTCTCTTGTGGTGAAATTGATCAACAAACACTCTCTTTTAATTCTCTCAATATCTCTACTAACTTTGCTAACACTAACACTCACTAACTCACTAGTAAACTTGTTGTTGTTGCAAAAGTTTTCTACAACCATCTTAATACGTTCTAATTTGTTGCATACACTCTTGTAAAGGTGGTTTAACTTGCTTATAATTTCCCTTAAGCAAATGGATAATGTTCTATGTGATGTATGCTTAATTTTCTTGGTCAATTGTTGATATTCTAAGCTATTTTTATTATTGTTGTTACAAATTGATATTGTTGTTATAAGACTGTTGTACTACTGCAAATTTGTACAAGCCATAGAAACTTTCATTGTCTCGTGTCTTCAAGGAGTATTTATTGCATGTTTTGACTTAGAAATAATCATATATTTTCTATAAAGTGTTATTGTTCTGGGTAGGTACTCAAACAGCTTCATACTCCTTCTATCTCCTTGACCTAGACTTTTCTTTAGGTGATCAAGTGAGGGGGCAATAGTCTTAGCCACAATACTTTATGCTTTGATCCCTTGAGGTCACAGGGTAAGCCTCCCATGTGGTGGACCTCCTCCATTACTAAAATGATGGAATTTATTCCTAAGGTGATAGTGGTAGGATTTTCCATAGTTACATAGATTTTGGGCACTTGTGTTGGGATTTGCACAAGCACAAATCCTGTGATAACAAGAGGATAGTATAAAGGTGTCCAAAATAATTTTGAAGGCTTGATATTCCTTAACTAAAGGAGACCCTAGAAGAAAATTGTTGTTAACAAACTGCAAATGAGAAAGGGGGTTGGCGTTAGGATTCAACTTGATTCCTTTGATGAGTCCCTCAGATAAATTTGATTTGTGACTTTGACCTAAACCTTCAACTACAATAATAGACAACAAAGGGGAAAGAGGATTACCTTTTCGAATACCTGATGAGGGGTTGAAGGTATCTAAACGAGAACCATTAACCATAATTGAAAAAAGGAAAAAGAGATGAAATCATTAATTGAAAGGGTTCAATCTTCTCAAAAACCTAAGGCTACCACTTATTGCTGAAGGAAATCCTAGATTAACTGATCATAATCTTTAGACATGTCTAACTTGATCATTTTACCTAGAGAATTATTCACATTCAAGGAACATATGGTTTCATGAGATACAATTATGCCATCTAGGATCTATCTTCCTTCAACATATCCACCCTATTCTTGCAAGATTATTTTCATCATAATATAATTCAAATGGTTGGCTATGATTTTGGTTATAATACTGTATATAATATTGCACAGGAAGATAGGTCTAAAATTATTTGTAGTATTCATGTTCTTATCTTGGTATGAAAGACTTGTCCCAAGAAAGTCTAATTGTCCATTGTTCTGATCTTGACAAAAGATCCACTTTCCTCTGTATCATAGTTTCAGAAACTATAAAATTATCTATCCTTACCACTATTTGATGTGCACCTCCTTTTTTATTATTTCAAGTGTGGCAGCCATTGGTGGTTGATTTCTTTATAGAATGTTCTGTGACCTCCTTTTTTCTCTAGGAGAGATTTTATCTTGTTTATATCACTTTTATCTAAGTCTAACCCAATGTGAGCCCACTTGTAGCCAACATACTGTCTAGGAAGGATCTTTTAAGGGTGGGATTGGCAAGTCCATATGCATTAGTGATATAACCTCTATTCTGAGACTCAGTCATTCAATATATGCCCATAAGGATATTGTTTAAGCTAAGAAATTTGTCCATGAATTCTTGGGTTGGGTTCCATAGTAAGGCTATACCTCCTACAAATCTGACCATGCGTATAGTGAACAATTTGTTGGACATTTGGTTTGAACACTTGTTTTTCATTGATGTCAAAACTTAGAGATTGATGTCAACCCTTAGAGAGGTTTAGATATGTTGGGAAGATGATTGAAATTTGTATGATCGAGATTGATTCTGAGTTAGTTGGGTGCATTTGATGTAGTCTACATGTAGCCTCAGAGGTGTGGTTATGGGACCCAAATTTGGTTGAGGAATATGGATATGTAGGAAAATGAAATTGCAGGTAAGACACTCATAGATGGATATTCCTTGTCATTTGTTTTCCAGTGATATGTTGTACTCCATATGGTTTCTCACGGTTAGGGAGATATGGTCTTGTGAAGTTGGAAGCCCCAAAGAATGGTCAAGAATCCCTAATTGGTTACAAGTCAATGAATGAAAGGGTAAATTGGTTGTAACAAGAAATGTATAGAAGCTCTAAGTTTAAGGCAAGAGGTTTCTTAGAAAAAGTATAAATACCCCTCGAGGAGTCATTCACAAGTACACTCACACACTTACATTGAATATCTATCTTGCGAATGTTATGGTCTAGTATTGCGATATTTTGACTAGTTTGCGAAAAGATTTATGAGGTAGAGAAGCGTGATAAGTGCGGGATTTTTGGGACTACATAGGAGATCAAGAAAATCTGAGGAAAACCTAATTAGGTCCATCCCTACAGTTCATATAGTGAGTGTCCCATGAGGCATCCTCGTGGGTTGCCTAGTGTTCATCAAGCGAGACCCTACATGATAGGGAGTCTTCGTACACCTTGGTATGTCTTCATACTTGAAAGGTATGTCTTGTTGATGGTACACCTTGGAAATTATATGGTACATTGATTAGAAGAATTAGTGGTTGTCTTGATATCTAGTTTGGTTATATTTTATGGTGCATACTTGAGGCTTGGTATATTGTATTATGAGGTTGCATCTTGGTGATATTGAGTAGCATGCTTGAGGAATGTGTTTGTGAGATTTTTCTTATGACTTGAGGCACATCATTGGATGCATGGTACATGTTGGTTGAGGTCCACTTGGTGAGATACATTGTTGGTTGCTATCTTGGTTTATTGGTATATGGTGTATGGCATGATATGGTATATGATTGGTACATGGTATGGTGTTGATGTACATGGTTGATGCACATGGTTGGAACATGGTATATGGTACATGGTACAGGTTTGATGCATGAGTGATACATGATATGGTACAGGATTGATACACATAGGTTGATGATACAGGTTGTGGTATATGGTTGATGCTTGGTATGGTACATGTGTTGGTGCATGATTGATGCATGTGTTGTGATTCAAGTTGATGGTTTGGTACATTCTTGGTAGAGTCATGTGTTGGTGATGTTGGAATTCTAGTTGATAGATGTCCTTGGTATGTGATCCATGTGAGAGGATATGGTTGAGTATCGATGATAGTAACATGTTGGACCGGTTGATGTGACAGGTTGGATATAGTGACATGTTGATGTGACAGTGACAGGTTGGACTGGTTGATGTGACAGGTTGGATATGGTGGTAGGTTGATATTGGAAATGATTATGGTAGTGACAGTTGGTCTACACTTATATTTCAAGGTGGAAGGACAGGGAAAGGAAAGGGGGTTGTAGCCTCCTTCTGGTTCATGCCAGAGAATCAAGGAGTTGGAGATTCCTTTAGGTTGGAGCCTGAAAATAAGGGGGTTGTAGCCTCCTTCTGGTTGGATCCATAGAATCAAGGAGTTGGAGCTTCCTTTAGGTTGGAGCCTGAGAATCAAGGGGTTGTATCCTCCTTCTGGTTGGAGCCATAGAATTCAGGGAGTTGTAGCTTCCTTCAGGTTGGAGCTCGTAAATAGGGGGTTGTAGTCTCCTTCCAGTTGCAGCTAGATAATTTGGAAGTTGGTGCTTCCTATGAATGAATTCTTAGTTTGTGTGTGTGTGTATATATATATATATATATATATATATAAGAAATCATTATGTGGTTTTCTCCCATTTGGGTTTCCACGTAAATAGTGGTGTACTATGTATTTGATGTGACATTGTTTATGATTATATGCTCATGCTATATTGAATGCAATCATAGATGATAAATTGATGATATATTGTTGAATATTGTTGATAAAGTTGAAAAATATATATTGTGGTTAAATGTAATAAAAGTGTTCATACTAATTCACCCCCCCTCTTAGTATTCCAACAATTGGTATCAGAACAGGTCATTCAAGAAATCAGTTTAACCATTGGAAGGAAGATCATGGATTACATTGAGAATGGAGCATCAATGTTCAATGGTCAGAATGGTATGGGCTATGAGATATGGATCAGAAGAGTGAAATAATTTTTATAGGCATAGGGATATGATGTTTGGAAATCAATTGTTATAGGATACACTGCTACAAAGAAACCGAAGACTACAACCAAGAAGGAATTGAAAAGAAATAAAAAAAATAGCAATGGATTTCATCTATGAAGGATTACTTGATCTAGTAAGAGAGAAAGTGGGAAAATGTTCATCAGCCAAAGAACATTGGGATAAGCTACATAATATCTATTCCAAGGAATGTCCAATCACAGATTCAGATCCTATTAAAGTAAGTGCAAGTATAGAACAATAAGAAAGACACTCATCATGTTAGAAAGATTCAGGAGAAGAATATTGTGAAGAAGGCATAGTAGACCTTGAGGTATAATTAATCAGTTCCTTGGATGGATTGACAAAAGAAAGGAAGAAAAACAAGTATCTTAAGGAACAATTAGTCAAAAAACATTCTGAAGAAAGTTCTAAAAAAACCCAACAAGTCATTGTAAATCTAAAAATCTTAGTTGGAAGAAGCCAAATGAAATGAAGAAACATACAGGAGTTAGATGGAAGAGAAGTAGTGTTTGGAAGCTGAAATAGCAGAACTAAGAAAGGAAGCAATAGAAAAGAAGAATTGTTTGGAAACTAAAATAAAGGAAGTAGAGAAGAGAGAGAAGATTGACATATCATCTCAAGGAAATATCTCAGGACTTAAATCATCTTGAAGCGGAATTTGGTCAAGAAGAGAGAAGACTTGAAAAAAAAATCATCTCCTTGAAGATCCAACTTGAAGAAGCAAATCGAACAGAAGAAGTCATGAAGATTTAGATGATGAAGAAAGAAGAATAGGTTGAGAAGATTAAAGAATAAGTTGTCACATTGAGAGCCAAAATTTTGAAGCTCAACAAGAACATTGAAGAGATAGAAAAATCCACAGAGAATGTTGAAGAGAAGCACTCCAGGTTTCCAGAAAAGAAAAATTAGGAAAAGAGTAAGATTTATGCAGAAGTACTCAAAGGAAGGAATCATGATCAGCCAGAATCAAAGAAAAAATATAGAGACACATCTTCAAAAGACCCTCCACATTCAAGCCACAAAGAATCACCAATCATGATCATGATCAGCCAAGGAAAGAATTCATAAGGACTACACCACAAATAATATCATTCATTCCCAGGTATGTAAATTTCTTTTATGGTCATTCTTTTTTTCGTACTAACTTTGGAAATAAAGTTGCATATTACAGCGCTTATGGAAGAAATGTTCAAACAAGAAATGTCTATGTGGCCCCACATAACATTGAATATTACAAATTCCACAATTATGGCCACATAGCTCATGATTGTAGAAGAAATATAGATACTTCTATGAAAAATAAAACTAATATCAGATATAAGATAGTATGGAAAACAAAACAAGAACAATGTTATAGCAAGATTTTCCTCACCATTGCTATCTTGCATAGAGGGCCTTTTTCCCATTTTCCTATACAGACTTCTCAACCCCTTTTTGATAAATCCAGAGCCAAAACATATATTTTTCCATATATACGCTCCCTAACTACTTTGCAAGATCCGTATATGCTTGATGCTCCACTACAGCTCGTGTATATCGGGATTTGTGCCAAAAAATACAAAATGAGGTCGGGTTTCCATGTCATGATAGAAGATATCTGATCTTTGACCTTCCATATACTAGAAACATTTCGACTCGGCCCTTCAATTGCATTCTGGAGGCTATAAGAGCACAATTTCGAGCTATAGAAAAGAGAGGAGAAAGCATTCAACTTTGAGAGAAAAGTTACTCTAGAAAAATTTCTTCATATTGAGTCTGCATCCCTTTCTCCCTCAAGTCTGAACACGGTGTTAAGCCCCCAAGATCTTCCCCTATTGTCAAGAGAATCTCTTTATCTCTTTGCTATGAGCTTGCCTTTGGTGGAGGATTGAAGTGGTGGAGACCCAGTTGGAAGGAACTTGGTTTCTTAGTTTCGAACCGTGTTGACATGGAAGTCTGTAATGTTGATACTTCTGTTGATCAATTATTAATAGAAATACTCCTTTCCTGTCCAATCAATATCTTGCAAATATATGATTATTATCCATGGGAATGTTTGTAATGTTTATTAATAGATTGTGTTATATGATGTGCTAACTCATTTTATATGTTGTCACTATATACTTGCATCGCTTGTTTGTTGAGAACTTCTTGCAGGTATAAGGATTTGGGTCAAAGTGCTCAACGGTGGAATGACATGAAATGATTGGATCGAGGTAGGCTTCTTCCTCGTATTGCACATTAGTTTATATAGCACATGTTGGAATTGAGTTGATTTTTGTAGTCATACCTGTCTGTTGTGGTCTACCCTTGGCCATAGAGAGTTTTCCCCTTGTAACAGAATTGGTGACTTGACTGGGGAAAGATCTTCCTTCTAAGGGTTGAAGTATTTTTCCTTCTTACATTCCTCTTTTTCCTTTGTATTTCTTGTCGTATCATAGTTGGACAGAGTCTGATCACTCTGGGTCTGAGTTTTCATTCTTTTTACTTTGCCTAGCCTTGTTTTAAAGGATATACACCCTTTTGGCCCTGACAGCTGCATGTATACGCTTGTTGTCCCACTACAAGAGGTGTATATATGCCCTTTTCTCTTGAACAGTAGTGTATACCACTTCCCCCTTGCTTGTTTGCTTGGTTTAGTGACTGTTGGGTAGGTTTTTAGGATCACTGAGCCTTCTTGGGTCTCTATGGTACCTGTTGAGATTAACTGGGATGACATGAAACCTTTTTGGAGTTGAATTTTTGGGCGGCATCTTTCTCTTTGTTTTCCATTTTTGATTTGTCCTTGGTAATTGGGTTGTCTACTTAGCTGCTTGGTATTCTGCTCGAGTGATTGATTTTATACACAGTAGAAGTTATATATCAAGTCGCTTATCAGTCCATGCATTTTCTTTTTAAATACATTGAAAATAAAAATAAAATATAGGCATTTTGCATTGGTTGGTATTTTTGTCTTTGAACCTTAACCATTAGCTTAGCACATTTAGCAAAAGATTGCATTTTACCTCTGAGTTGCAGAATTAAAATTGAATATTACACTATTTTTATTTAGCATATCATTCACTGAAAAGTTAAAGTTAGGCTTTGCATTATATATATTTTTATTCTTATGTGGAGTCATAACACCATAAGTTTCATTTCCATACCTCTTTGAGTAATCATGGCCATTAAAATTTATGCTTTAAACTAAAATTGATTAGTCTCGATTTTATTTTTAGGGTGCACAAACTAGCCTAGGGTTTAGTGCCTTGGAATAGGATTTTGTGAGTAAACTTCTCCAAGGCAATTAAATCAACTTATGTGTCTGAGACAGGGAGTTGAGAAATCCATTGTATAATTGGTAATATCAGGAGGCTCCGCTCACACCGGAGTTAATCATGAGGTCGCACGAAGTTAGTTGAAGGGATAACCCCTGGATACTCACCTAGTGTCAGAGATATTTTTGTGGATTTATTCATATTTGGGGATCTTTCTCATGCCCATACCTCTGTGAGAGGCGGTAATTTCAAGGTTTCAGGCTTGGCTACCCTACCCATACGGTGATCCAGACTTGCGACTACTCGCCTATGCATCGGTTAGACAATGGTTTATTAGTTTCTTGACTTAGGTTTCTCATAGGTTACTTGTAGGGGTTATTCTTCCTGTATCCTAATTCAGATAGGGGTCGGACAACACACAACCTTTATGGAGGATTACCTCTCCGGGGGGGTCTGACCGACTGGTTTTTAAGCCTACGAGGGCCCTTATAACTGATTTTGTTATCTCCAAACTTTAGCAGGGTGTCTCAGGTCCCTCTTGGACGAGACATACCTTCTTTAGCGAGGGAGGCCACTCAGCCACTCTAGCTCGTTTGCATGCATATTGGTCATTTGACTTTTTTGTATGCTCTTTGATTACTAGTTGGCCTTAGGATTCTATACTAAGTCTTCATTATCATGGACAGTGGAGTTACTTTTGCTCCCTCATTTAATGCTA
>JASDQU010685805.1:24082-36095 GCA_032191745.1 Picea mariana | reverse complement strand
GTCAGTGAACAATGGACACATCTCCTTAAAGAATTTTAACATTCTTCTCTAAATCATATCTCTTCTTGTAGTATACCTTCTCCACATCTCTAGTCTTTCCATAGTACTAACATGTCTTCTTATTTCAACTTTGACAGTGTGCATCTATTTTCCATTTAGGTTTCTGGTTGAGGCATCCATGTCTCTATTTACAGGTATCAAACTGTCATCTTTTCCCTGTGATTCTACTTGTCCTATCCCTTGAGCAAGTGGGCTTGATTTTTACCACCAATATTTCCTTCTTCAAGAATTTTGTGTTGATCAATAATCAAAAGGCCACAGAAATATTCAAAGGTGTAATCTTTACCATCTTCCTTGTGCTCCTACCAATTGGTGTGAAAAGTTAAGACAGAAATGTCGAATGGTGTTCTCAAATTCATCAAGACTAGCTCGATGAGCTATCTATATTTATTCTGATGATTATTTCCACATTACACCCAATTTAAACTAGAGTTCCTTTACACATGCTAGATATTCCTCTATTATGTCAAAAGAATGAGGATTGAGAGAGATCAACTCTTTCTCCAACTCCATGACGTGGCTTTCATCGACTCTATCGAACAATGACTTTAACTTCTTCCAGAATTGATGAGGGTAGTCGATTCCACCAATGTGAAAATGAATCTCATGTGAGATATAGGTCATAATGAACCCCACAACCTCCTGTTTATTTCCATAAACAATGAAATTTGCCTAATCATTTGTTGGATTTGGAATCGTAGTCTTCGTATACTAGCACAATCCTTTACTATTTAGTAGGGTTTCCATGTCTAGTGCCCATATTTCATAATTTGATTCGTTCAAAGCTACAGTATCAATATTCGAAGCCATCTTCGATATCTAGACAAAACATTTATGTTTCCAAGTTCCAATCGGTAAACCATCATCCTAGAGTCAATCACAAAACAAATCAGACTCAACAAGGTTTGTGGATAATAGGTGAGGTTTCAAGCCATCGGTTCTAATACCATGTTGGGGATTGGGTGGAAATTGGTATGAAAATGAAAAAAAATACTGTAAATAATCGAAGAGGAAATAATATTTTGAAAACAAAAGGTCGTGTCTAAATACATTGTTACATCACTTAAGCACAATGCATTGTGATCAGAACATCACAATGAATATTGGACATCTTGTACACAACATAATCACTTGATCTACTTAATCTTCTTGATGATAATGACCCATGGGGTTTGTTATTTATAACTTCAATTTATAACCAACTTCCTTGAAATCGGGAGGATCTAGTCCACATTTGATTGTCGGTTGTTAGAGTTGACTCCATCAAATATTTGTTGTATAGTTGGCTCAACAAGGATGCTCGACCTAACCTCCCATGGTTCCAACTCGTAGTTGATTACTTGATTGGTTGATCCACCGACCAACTATATTTGATTGTTGGTCGATTGTCAGATTGAATATCTTCAATTGTTGGTCGACTCTCCAACCGATAAACTTGTCAACTACTCGATCAACTAATGTAGAGATCTGGTGAATTAATCAACCAAACATTTCCATATGTAGGTCGACCACCCGACTGACTAATTCCAGGAGAAGTGTGATGAATTTTCATGACTTGATGTTTCAACATGGTGGTATCATAAGCTATGAAAAAATATATTGCTCATGTGGGATAGACTATAATTGAGGAATAAATTTGGGCATGGGTTTTGTCTATTAGTAGAAAGGATGCATAATCTAACGTACATTTTCTCCTAGATTATTCCTTTATGAAACAAGTTTTACGTGGCATTGAGCTTCATTTAGATGTGGACTATATTTCAGACAAGGACTCGTTGGAAGGATGTTACCATGATTTTTTCACTAATAGGAAGCGTTGACGGGTCCAAGTGTCTTGTCAAGCAGGTAAGCGAAAATGCCCGATGGCAGGTCCCAATTAGACCTACTCTCATTTGACATGGAAAGTTTTGACCAATATAATTTGGGCATGGTTGTCACTTTAAGAGTTTTAGATTGCAAAAATGAGGACAAATATTCCTCCAAAGATTCTTGTTAAAATTGAATTAAACTACTTAAAATGGAATTAAAATTAACTATTCTAATCTAATTCTACCCTATCCTGATCAGGAGCAATCTTAACATGATAGACATAGTATAAATTGTATCACTGACTTCAAAAATAGTTCATGGAAATCGGTAATATGTTAAAACAACAAAGCTATAGATTAAATCACAAACAATTGTAGATTTCACCTGCAACATTATCCTTGTATCGATTAGAAACCATAAACATATAAGTATCTCAAATACCATGTATAGAAATAGTTCATATGATAATCATTCAAGAAACTCATACAACATAATCATATGTAGAACAGTCCCATACACATTTGCAAACATTCATGATTCCAAAATTGCCTTATGCTCTTTATTTTCTCATAGATAATAGTACTATCCAATAATACAATGGTCAAAATCCCTCCACTCTTCTATATACAATTCGAATATAATGAAGAAATAAACATTAAACAAAAATTAGGAATATTTCTTTGAGGCTAAGTATTCTACATATGTCATCCATGAGTTGTATGCCTTGTTGATTTCTTCTAGTTTGCTTAGCTCCATATTTTCTATTTCCAGCTCTCCATCACACACTTTGTCTGCAACTTCTCTTTTCAAGTCTCTGTGTATTTTATTCACAAAATCATTTGCAGTTGCATCTTGTTTGATCGGTTATACTAAGTATTTGTTTAGGATGTCTTTGTTAAATAATATTAGTTTCTCAATATCTTGTTTATTATTATCTTTGTTATCTTCCACTTATGTTATCCTCAACTTCCTAGGTCCTTCTTGAGCAAGATCCTCATTGACTGGCATTTTGAATTTCTCTAACAACGCATTAGAAAAGTTCCACATCCTGGAACATGCTTTGTTAGATAGGCTTATGGTATATTTAACATATTGACATGAATTCTTCCAGCCATCCATCAACATTTGAGTATTCCTCTATTATTTCTTTGTGAATCTGAATAGATATGCAAGGGTCTCTTCATGTATCCCTTGCCAATAAATTATTATGTCAAATTCATGCCATGTATTTTTTTACTTGCCTTTTAGTTCATCCATTTGATCAGATAGGTTGATGATTCCATGTTGATAATCTTGTATCACATTCAGTTTGGTGAAGAAACTTATGTGTGCTTCTATTAACTCCTCATTAGCCTTGCTAGCTTCTTCTTTCACACTTTCTAGTGCATGTTACCCCTGCCTACTTTCTTTCAACTCTTTCTCAAGTCCCTAAATTTTCTCTCCATATACAATAACCTTCAACTTTGTTGCTTGGAAAGATCAATTTCTCCTCAGTGCTATGTTCTTATTCTTCTATTTCTTGGGAATGTGATATTTTTGGGGTCTCTAATTCTTCTCTCTAAAAATGTTCAATCTCAGTAACTTGTTTCTTAAAATCATTCTCCAAATGAACTTTTCGGAACTTCAGTTTCTCCTCCAACTTTGCTACTTTTTTCTTATAAATGTCTAGTGTAGCACTTAACTTGCATACAGAGACTGAGTATTCCCCTCCAAACACACTCGGGGATGAATTTGTATCTATGGCATTGCCTTGAGGGTTTATTCACATCTTCCTTGAAATTACTTTATCTGATGGTCCTTTGATGGAGGTGTCTTCATTCCTTTTTATTTTGGCTAATATTTTCTCAATTCCCCTTTTTGAGTTGATGTAAAAATATTCTACTACAATTAAAACAACGTCATCAAACTCCATAAATTGAGAATAATATGAGAAACCCCTTGTTATTATGCTCAATGGTGTACCAACATTGATAGGTGAGTTTAGTAGTGTAATCTCCTTAACAGTACTAGGGTTGGCCTCTTTAGTTTTATCCTCTTTTGTTTTTATTTTCTTTTATCTTTCAACTTCTTCCAATTCTTCTTCTTTTCTCTTTTTGTTAGCCTATGGTTTACCTTAACCAATCACTAAGTCTAAATTGTCACCTTTATTTGTATTATTAATCTAGGATATTAGTAATATATCCTCAAGTGATGACTAATGATTTAGTTAAGATTTTCTAGCCTAGTCATCATGCATGATTTTAGGATCTAGAGCAAATATCTCTATGAGGTTCCATCACCCATTGTACTATAAATATGTAGCATTGGTGTGCATACAATGTGTTGGATAGTGATCCTTTTCCGCCATCGTGTTGTTCTTATGCATATTTTATCAATTGGTATCCGAGCTTCTTTTTTCTATCAATTGGTATTGGAGCTTCTTTGCTTTATCAATTGGTATCAATTGATAGACCAAAAAATCATTTTATATCAAAGACTTTTCATCTCCCATGGAACACTACCACGATGGAGGCACGACACTTCATATTTGAATACATTCCTTGAAAAATAAATCCAAAATAAAAACAAATATGTATTATGTTGGTGTCTATCGTTGCAGGATCTCATCAGAAAATGCCAATCGATGGCATCTAACAAGTTTCGATGTGGAGATATTGGATGAGAAAAAAAAAGCGTTGAGAAGATGGTTGATGATATGAGTGAATCATTGAGATTCCTATTCAATGTCAAGCACTTTGATGGCCAATACTTGTGGTATAACCATTCAAGTGCTCAATTTATCTTGGGCAATCTCCATGTAATGGACAATAACTAGATTTCTTTTGGAATATCTGTAAGAAATTTTACAGAATGTTGGAGAAAGGAAGATTAGTTGAAAGCTGCATGTAACATTTGTATTAATAAAATCATATTTTATTTGGCTCTTGTGTCCTAGATCTGCCTGAAATTGAATAAGGGGATCTTAGGTACACCTTGCGCAGTGTGTTGTGGTGAAATTTTCATGGAGGCTKATATTGTTTAGTGTCTAGTTTTGACATAAACAAACTTACAATTTTAGTATTTAATGCAACACACACAAGCTCAAGCACAATGTTACTCATGCACATGCATTCAAGAAAAATTAATTAAAATCAAGAATCGACAAAGAATATTGAAGCAATGAACAATTCAAGCTCGTAATCAAAGGAGAACTAGACTCAAAAGCATCGACAACACATTCAAATTTGAAGAGTAATTCAACTTCAGAATCGGGATTCATTGTAACTTGCAAATAGTCCTTTTGTAAGTTTACTTGTCTTTTGAAATCAAGTTGAGTTGAATTGAATTTGTCATAAGGTGGATTTTTGGTTGAACCTAACACCCACAACTTKCTTGTGTCATTCTATTATCAGTTCTATAGKTTGAGTGGTTGAAACTCAAATAATTGTAAACATCAAGTTTTTGGGTGCATTTTYGGTAGTATCCGACACCCTCAACTTCTTGGAAGAAAGTAAGAAAGGTTCAAGCGAGTGTGAAACAAAATCAAATGAGTGTGAAGTTCAAGCGAGTGATTCCAGTGAGTGAGTTGCAGATAAGCCTTCTTCTGTGGAGTCAAATTGTAATCATGATCTACCTGCACAAGAAGACCTCATTTAGTGTTTTTGAAATGGCTCGAAATCTAGAATTATTAGAGTTATTGAACACTCTAATAAACACCACTGAACACAACATGGTGATATTGAAAAAATAAACTCTTCAATCGGTGTTAACTTGTTTGCAAGTGACGCAAGCTAAAGTTATACTTCTTCAATCTCTATCCCAACTATTGAATGATGAAATCAGGGATCTCAAAAATCAAGAGCCAGTGAAGTGTTCTGAACTATTTTTTGTTCAGCACAATCCTCTCTATGATGATGATGATGATGTTTTTGATCAACAGTTATTGAAGGAGCAACTCAGTAGGACAACTCCAGATGCAGACAAAGACAAAGTTATTCTTGAACCTACATTTCAAAAGTTTTCTTTTGATTTCAGTAAAGAAAACATTTCAATGATACAACAAACAATAAATCCACTTCCACAGATTTCAAAGCAATGGGTTCATAATGTAAATGTGTTGAACCTGCACAGAATAGATCTAGCTAGAAAATACCACACACATTTGCAGAGATAAATTGAGAAAGAAGAAACAAGAGAGAAAGAATGGAAGAATTCTCATTAACCGTATATTCCACACTCAAAGAGTGAATAATTTACAATAGATATAGGCTACATGAGTAACTAATGTGCCATAGTAGTGATCTAGAAAGATCTAGACACTCACTGACAGACACTGGAGTGAACTGCCACCTAGTCCTAGTTAACCAATCCATGCAATCATCAGTTGACTGAGACACATGTGTGGAAGTGAGAGAGACACATGCAACTCCTAGTGATAAAACCAAGGTTTCCATGCATGAGTGGCTTCCACTAGTCTAACTAAGTGTAACTAAATCTGAACTAAAGAGGAACATCCTATTTTGTAGGGAAATATTCTCTAGAGATAATATTTTCATCTAAGGAATCGTTCTCAACATTGGACTGTAAAACTTAGGAAAATAATTATTGGTGAGTGTGTAATATCTCCAACACCCCCTTGAACACTACTAGGGTGTACATGATAAATGGGTCCTGGCAAAAAGGCCATGTTAGGTACCCAAATACAAAAGATACACTAAAAATAAAATGAGGAAAGAGGGAAAACCTTATGGGAAAACCCCCCCTCAAGGTACAATGTATGTAAAAAGAATAACTACAGTTGTAAGGCAATTGTGTCCTTCACTCCAAGATGACTTCGCAGAGAATGGGACTTATGCTCAGTGAAGGTCTTGGTGAAGATGTATGTCGTATGTTTCATTGAAGGAAAGAATTGTAGGTCGATGATCCCCTCGTGTACTAAGTCCCGAATGTAGTGCATGTGGATCTCGATGTGCTTTGTTCATTTCCTCTTAACTGGATCTCATGATTGACATAATCTCCCCCGTTATTAGTTCAGAGGACTTTGATTTTATTTTCGAACTGTGTCTCAACCAGGGCTTTGAAATCTTTGAGGTGTTGAAATACCTTGGATTTTTTCCTGAAAAAGAAAATTCATGTAAAACATGAGAAATCATCAATAAAAATAAAGACCACCACTATGGTGAAAATAAAGAATGGGTCCCTACAACGAGGCCATGATAGGTACCCAAATACAAAATATACACTGAAATAAATGAGGAAAGACGGAAAACCTCATGGGAAACCGCCCCCCCCTGCCCGCCCCCAAATTACAATGCATAAAATAAAATAAAAAATGAGAAGGAACAAAAAGAAGTTGCTAAGCAACCTTGTCCTTCACTCCAAGAATAACTCGCAACTGTGCAAGTTTGTGCTCATTCAATATTTTGTTGAAGATGTAGATTTCTGCATGGATCTAATGAAGTAGATGCACCATTGATATTTCCACACATATCCACTTTATCTTCTTGTAATGAAGAATATCTAAATAAATTTTGGATGAAACTTTGAAAACAGTGAGGCCGTTTTCGGAAAAACACTGAAATTTTGTTGATATTAAAATGATCATAACTTCACTTCTTGGACTCCGTTTCAAATAATTAGTTTTTTGAAATTGGGTATTTTCCCGAGAGGAATTCAAATATCCTATTTGTTTCTACAATTTTTTTTATCAGAAAATATCATAATTGAGTCTGATGTGCGCGACTCCCTTTTTGTCTCCTAAGATACATGCATTGTGCATGGAAAAGTGTATGCATGTGACCCCTGAGATCCATGCCATATATCTTTCACATGAAATTCAGAAAACAAATCTAAAATGGACTAGACATAATATTCAATTGATGGATACAATTTTGTGCAAATACTTTTGTAGAATACTCTTCATAATAAGAGGCTTGATCTTCTGATGTCTTCTCTTCTGGATCTATCTGTTCAACCTCTTGCATAAAATATTCACAATCTTCTTTATTCCCGAATAGAACCTCAAATATGTTCCATAATTCATTTGGAGTTGATACTTTTGAGTCATCATATACTTGATGTAGAATTTCGGGAGAAATAAATCAGAGGATACATCCTATGGCCATATCTTGTCTATTGAGAAAATTGTTTTTCTCTTCAGAGAAATCAGGCTCTACTTTCATTGCCATAGTTATTTGGTACAAGCCTTTGCATCTGAGCAGAAGCATAATTTTGGGCTTCCATTCCAAAAATTTATGAGGCGTGAGAAGTATTGTCAATGAATAATCCATCTTTCTGTGTTCTTCAATCTTCAGTACCTGCAAATATAATTTGGTGTAGATTTTGCTTAGTAGTCCGTTGACTCTAATACCATGTAAATGTGTTGAACATGCACATAATAGATCTAGCTATAAAATACCACACACATTTGCAGAGAGAAATTAAGAAAGAAGAAGCAAGAGAGAAAGAATGGAAGAATTCTCATTAACCATATATTCCACACTCAAAGAGTGAATAATTTACAATAGATATAGGCTACATAAGTAACTAATGCACCATAGTAGTGATCTAGAGAGATTTAGACACTCACTGACAAACATTGGAGTGAACTGCCACCTATTCCTAGTTAATTGATCCATGCAATCATCAGTTGACTGAGACACATGTGTGGAAGTGAGAGAGACACGTGCAACTCCTGGTGATAAAATCGAGGTTTCCATGCATGAGTGAATTCCACTAGTCTAACTGAGTGTAATTAACTCTGAACTGAAGAGGAACATCTTATTTTGTAGGTGAATATTCTCTAGAGAGAATATTATCATCTAAGGAATCGTTCTCAACATTGGACTGTAAAACTTAGGAAAATAATTATAGGTGAGTGTGTAATATATCCAACACGGAATACTCTTTCCAAGCCCATCATCAAACCTTGGGAAGAAATCATTTACAACAAGAATAGAACATGACTTGGATATGACAAGCAATTTACCTTTCATATTATCGATTATTCAAAACCAATCAAGTTTCAAAGTGTTGGTTTCCTTCAAGAAAATTCACTTTCACCTATTCCAATTTATCATCAAAATGAAAAGTACCAACATTGTAATCGATTTGGTCAAATGAAGAATCAATGTTTTGATCTCCATCATTGTCAGCATTGTGGCAAGCATACCCATTCTTCAGACAGATGTTCAACACTGAAGAAACCTGCAATATTGAAGATTCACTATGAGTGGATTGATCCTTGGCAGTGGTCATCAACAACCAAGCAATTATATAAGTCTTACCACATAATTCAATCTCAAGTAGAGACTAATCTTTACAGCACATAGCACTTTTTGTACCTCACATAAGTGGTCCCTTATGGCATAGCTTTCGAGCATGTCCCTCACGGGATGAGACAACATGTTGTTTTTTCCGCATGCTGACTTTGTGTTCTACTCAAATGGGACAAGTATGGTACTCTCTTGAGCCTAGAAGGAGGGAATACAATGATGAAACTCTCATGCACCTTAAGGGGGGGAGTTCAAAATTCCAGTGACAATAGTTCATGAAACCACTTGTGGCCTCTCCTTTTAGCTGACAAAGGGGGGAATTGATGATGGAATTGGTTGTTAGACTAAAATTTTTGACAACAAGTATGTCAGGTGGGGATGAAATTTTCCAAATGGGAAACTGTGGTCTGTAGATGACAGACTTTAGCAAAATTATGGTTCAATAAGTTTAACTTGAATCATACATAATTGGGATGTTGATTTTAATTTTGAGAGCAATGATGTGGACGTTTGGTTCACATAGATGGTCATTCGGCCTAGTAGAGGACAAGATGATCCTTCTGCATTGTAGCTTGGCATTTGATTGAGTTGTCAGGCATTTTCTGGGATGTTTCATACCAGAAGTTGATTCGCTTCTCTTGGTCGCTCTCATCAAATTAGAGTTTACATTAAGTGAACAAATTGCATGCATATTGGCTCACATGATTACATAGTGAGATTTTCTAGAGATGGAATACTTTGACAATATTATTATTCAATGACCTGCAATTGAATCATACACATTATACTTTCAGATGTTGTTGGACACCTAAAAGTGTCAAGATTGGTAGTGGTTATCCAAAAACCATTAGATACATGGTATCAATTGGTCAATGGCTATCCCAAACCATATATTCAGAAAGAAATTCAGTGATACACTGATAGTAGAGTAGTGATACTACATGTTCACCAATTATTAGAAGACATTAGATTCTTCTAGCTCAAATACTTGGAGAAATGATCGAATTATCAAGAAATTAGGGAATGTTCAGATATTGCAGTTATTTACGTCCATATCTCATCTCTCTTCTAGTTCAATTCAAATGAACCATTCAACATCCAAATTGGCGATTTTTCAGGTAGTTCTTCATTAAGGCTCATCACAGGAGTTTCAATATGAAGACTTGGGATTGATACCATTTTATGCTTTATTGTTGGTATTATTGATCGGAATTGTTATTGAGGGGGGGATTGTTAACCTATGGCTTACCTTAACCAATCACTAAGTAAAAATTCATGCCTATGTTTGTATTATTCATTTAGGATATTAGTAATATATCCTCAAGTGATGACTAATGATTTAGTTAATATTTCTAGCCTAGTCATCATGCATGATTTTAGGATCTAGAGCAAATCTCTCTATGAGGTGGCATCACCATTGTACTATAAATATGTAACATTGGTGTGAATAGAATGTGTTTTCTAGTGAGCCTTTTCCGCCATCTTGTTGTTCTTATGCATATTTTATCACTTTCTTTCTTCTTCATGTTGGTTGTGGAGCCTGATTGTATTTTTGTTTCATAGGTCTTTGTTTTTAGTTTTGTTTATACCCCATGAATACTGTACAACCTAAAATATTGTAAACTCCTCCATGTGGGGGGCTTGTAGGAGGGGCTTGCCCCCCTACGGGGTCTGGGGGAAAACGGGCCCCTGAAGGAAAAATTGTCTTGTAAATGTATATTGTAATTTCATAGTAAATCTGGACCATTCATTATAAGGTCATAGATCTAACGGTAGAAGTTATGTTAGGGTTTTTTACTCTAGAAGGAAACCCTTTTTTATGAGGGAATTGTATTGTGGTTGTGTATCATTGTGAATATTGTATTCCGAGAGAGGATATTATGAGAGAAAGAAGATGAAGTTATAGCGGGTGTGGTGTAGGTTGTATCCGTTCATTTGTTGGATAATAATAAAGGAAGGACCTGGCAATTTCTCTGATGGACACACTGGGTGAACCACATATATCTATGTCTCTATTGTATTGTGTATATTCTTTGTTTTATTTCCGCATTTGTCTTATTTTATTACTCTATGATCTTGTTTTTCTAACACTTCCTCCTTCTTTTGTTCTTCTTCCTCTTTTTTCCTCTCTTCCTCCTTTTTCTTATGTTATGCTTATGCATCTTTTTAGATTGCTTCTTCCTTTTTCCTCTTTTGTTATGCTTCAACGTCCTTTTTCTTTTCTTCATCCTTATTCATCATTTCTTTTTCTACAACCTTTCAGGATACTTCTTCTTATTTCCTCTTTTCATCTACCTCTATCTTTTTCTTTTCTTCTATGTTTGCCTTTTCCTTTTGTTTAATTGTCTTCCTCTTTACTTATTCTTTTTCCTTTTTCTTTTTGATTTCATCCTTTTTTTAGCTTCTTCTCCTTTTTATTCTTCGCTTAGTTTAAACCTTTATTTTGCTTCCATAGTTCTCTTATACCTTTCTTATTATTTGGTTTCCTATTCCTTCTTTCTTTCCTCTTCTTTCTCCTTCTCAGTCACCATCAGTAGTTCCCATTGTTCGTTGGTTATCTACCTTCTTTCTTCTTCCTCTCACTATAATTTTATTTTCCTGGTTCATCCTGAATCATGATTAATACCTCTTCAAAAAATAAGTCTCCTTGGAAAATATCCTATAAATTATCTGCATCATGCACAAAAGGATTAAACCCGCGGATTTAATATGATCTCTTACAATACATTTCAAATCATTTCTTGTGGCTTCTCTTGTGCATAAACATAGTTCTTTCAGGAGTGCAGCTTCGTTTTTGGCATGAGGGACGTTTAGTAGGGTGAACCTTCCTACTTTAATGGGAAACCTTGGCCAGATTCTTTTATAACTTGTAGCTAAAAATGAAGTTATCC